>JASANA010001788.1:0-11732 GCA_030248095.1 Ptycholaimellus sp. GST1_10 | reverse complement strand
CGTTAGCAGTTAGGACCCATTGACTCGGACGATTGGCGGCTATGTGTCCCGTCGTCTCCGGCCGCCCGATCGTGAGACGTGTGGGGGTTCCCGTGGCCTCAGCAGGAGGTAGTGTACCTGCTACTGAAGATACGGGGAAAGGGGGGGTTGAGTTGGTGTACTGCATGGTTGGGTGGTTGCGTTTATACATCGCCATGTTTCTGTGTGTAGTGTGTATAAATTCGAACTCTGGGTAAAGTACATTTTTGATAAATACATAGCCTGATATGTTGCTCTGTTGTTCGTGGAAACGAAATTTGAATTAGTCAATATTCCTGATAGCTATTTACTTATTTGTTATCATTGAGGGAAGCCTAAGCATTTCGTTCCAAATGTCTTATTGCTCATGTCCCCGAAAAACTTCGTGACTACTCTAATTTGACTGTCCCATCATACAAAACAGTGAAATAATTGTAATCTAAGCTTGGAAAAAGGAATAGGGATTTTAGAGGAACCGTTGCTAGCCAGTCTTTCGACATTTCTAGCTGGAGTCTTGAAAGCAGAGATTGAAAGGAGAAGTTGAAGTTGGAGTTGAAGTTGAAGTTGAAGAGTTGAGGCAGTCACGGTGACCTTCAGTCCCTCGCGTGGATCACGCGGCAGGACTGTCCGCAACCTGAAGTGATTTTTAGTGCGTTTTGTAGCAGTGTGGTTTGAAATCTGAGTTTTGTCTTCTAGTAGTTTATTACTCTGCGAACGCAAACATGATAGGGCAAAGTTATCATAATTTAAAATTAGTGATAATAGGCTAAAATTTGGAATCTCTCTTTGATAGGCTATGATATCTCGATTTCGTTGGCGTATGGAAAATTTCTAATCCGTTTCCAGGCGTCGAGTTTCTTGCTCTGTAAGGCACAGTTAGCGCAGTCCCACATATCCTCATCAAGTTGGCGCAGGGTTGTAAGGATGAAAACGCTTCTACTACCTTCAAACCAGTTGAGTTATTCCTTGTTCTTTCCCTGCGCACTGATCCTTGGCCTTGCTCGTTCCTAGCTCGATTTGTGTGCGCTCCTCTCGTGGACTCCTCCTGTGGCTCAAGATCTGCAGTTGTAGATTAACCTCTTGAATTCCTTTATCCCCCCGCGTCCCGTAGCTGTTAATATGCTTGGATAGGCTTCGTTAAGGCGTTTGACCACATTACAGAGTTCTTTTCTGGTGTATTTTTTGTTTAGCATGTTTTTTACGAGATCCTCTACCACTGTTGTGAGTTTGTCCCAATTAGTGCAGATTCGCATATACCTGAGCAATTGACTATAAAATGTGTTGAGTCCTAATTGCAGTGGTTGGTTACTATATTTCTCTGGCATGGTGATGACATTGAACTGGAAAGCTTTCCTTTTGTCAAATAGTTCCCTATCCGTTGACTCTGTATCTAGGTTTAAGTCTAGGAAGGGCAGTTTGCCGTTCTTTGGTTTGTCGAAACTAAGAGGTAACGAAGCTGGGTACATGGTTAGAGCTGCTGTTCTTAGACTGGCTGAATCGAAAGTAAGGATGTCATCAATATATCTTCGAGTCCCTTTGAGTTTTTTGGCTAAGGTGAAGTTCTCTGGTAGGGTTAAGAAGTCGTATTCCAGTTTTGAAAGTACAAGGTCAGCAACTAAAGGACTGCAACTAGTTCCCATGGCTATCCCCCTTTGTTGTTTGAATATTTTCCCCGCATACATTACGTATGCTTCGTCAATTACAGCATCTATCATTTTATCCACTAAGGCTCTGTTGTAACTGATCCCGCTTCTGTCCTCATTATTGTGCATATAGTTATATTCCCCCTTTGTGATGTACTTATTTTTCCGGAAAATAATTTCCACTATCCCTTTCAACTTAATTTTGACAAGGTCGTGTTCTAACGCTGTGAATAGAGTGCTGAAGTCTGCTGTGCACATCGAATTGCTTGGTTTCCCTCCTCCTGTTCTCAAAATATAAAGTACCTCAGAGCTGTTTTTGATACTCCAATAAAGGTTGATGCCCTTTCTTTCCCCTACGTTTCTGCTATATCTTCCCCAATGTTCCCCAATTGTCTTCAATATATATGTAAGCTCCACCCCTAGACTTTTTAGACTGCTTTTCTTTGCCCCTGCTATGAATCTGGCTCCTACTGGGTTTTTGTGGAATTTCGGTGCCATCCAAATGACCGGTATTGTTTTATTTTCTTCTTCTATGTCCCCTAGCCCTAGGCTTTCTAATAGCAACTCGTGTCTCTCTATCAGTTCACTTTCTGTCTCCCTATCCCAAGGCATGTAAGTCCCGTTACCTTTTGCTATTAAATTCGAATCTGTACCGGTCTCTACTCCCATTTCCTTATTCATCCTCAGTAAATAGCCCTTTTTGCAGCTGATTGCGAGGTTATTAGAAGCCTTGTCTACTGGTGTCACAACCATTAGTCTATGTAATTCCCTAAGTTGTTTGAAATACTCAGATCCTTGTTCATTAATTTGTTGTGTCATGTTGCTTTGTTCTATTTTATTTCTCATGTTCCCGAAAAGGTCATGGAGGCTTGAGTATACCGTTTTACCCTGTTCCTCGTTAAGTTTCCCCTGTTCTCTCAGTATCCTTATGAATTCCCCTAGTGTTCCTATCGTTATGATCCCTACTTCTTGTATCCCAGACCCGTTTGAAGCCCTGTATTTCAACCCCTTGCTGAATAGGTTCCCTAGTTCTGTATGTATCCATGATAAGTCCCCTGTGAGAACGTGCATATCGACCTTTCTTTGCAGTGGTTGCCGTCCGCATGCGCAGCTGTTGGCCAGGATCCGTTCCAATTTCTTCATGTCGAGGTTCTTTAGAAATTTGCTGTAGTTCAAGGCGCTGCTTCCCAATTGTTCTGGTAGTGTCCATCCGATTCTTGTGTCTTCTATTTCTCCTTTCATTTCTGGATTTTGGTTTCCGTATTTCTTCAATACTCTTCCTGCTCCTAGTCCGGCACTGAACCTGTTGCAGTATTGTTCTGTAATTGTTCTTTTTGGAATTTTCTTTTTGCCCTTTTTCCGTTCCTTTTCCAGTTGGATTCTTGTGCAGGCGTAGCTGGAAACCAGCTGGTACAAGAGGAAACCTTCTTCTGATTCTTCTCTTTTGATGTGGAGCACTAATTTTCTCAGTTCTTTGTCGTTTAAGCTTCGTAGGCACTCGTAGACCGCCTTCCTCCCTTCTACCCTTGTTAGTAGATATTTCTTGATGGTTTCCATCTCATCTTCCGTCGTCACTGCCAGTCCCTGTTTTCGCCTGGCTCTGCTTCCGCGTTTTCTCCGTGTGAGTTCTGGTATTGGTCTTTTCATCTGTACCTTGAACCAGGGTGGGTTTCTTCTCTCAACTGGGTCTGTTGTTTCTGTAATTGAACCTGAACCGAGCACATTAGTATTGAGACCCCATGGCCAAGCAGTATTTAGAGCGAGTATCCATTCTTGTTCCTTTTCCTCGATTGTACCTTTGGGAGCTCCATCGTCTATTGTTTCTAAGATTGATAGTTTGGGTTGAATGATACTTTTGTGTTCCCTGTTGAAATGTTTGTAAATCAATGTGTCCTTATCCCCCTTGCGTATATTCCTAAGATGTTCTCCCATTCTATCCTTTGTTCGTTGCGTTGTCAATCCCACATATTTCATTTTACATCCCTGTGCTGTACATTCTAAACAATATATTACATTGCGTGTATCGCATCCTATTACCCTGTTCACTACGACTCTTATTTCTTTGTCAGTGTGGCTCTGTGTTATACCAGTTAAATTTGTGCCCCAGAGTTTGCATGTGTAGCAGCGTCCACATTTTTTGACCTCCAGAAAATTGGTAGTACTGTTCCCACCCGTTGAAATATTGCCTTGTTTGTCGAAGATAACCCTCTTTTTCGAAATTTGCATATGTAGCACCCTCCCCGAATTTTGTGGCGTAGCATTAAGTATATTCTTTGCGTCGAGCCTCCCCGATTCACCAATAGCTGTCGGAACCTGTGATGCAGTATGCGTGGGATTGGCTGTGTTAACGTTAGCAGTTAGGACCCATTGACTCGGACGATTGGCGGCTATGTGTCCCGTCGTCTCCGGCCGCCCGATCGTGAGACGTGTGGGGGTTCCCGTGGCCTCAGCAGGAGGTAGTGTACCTGCTACTGAAGATACGGGGAAAGGGGGGGTTGAGTTGGTGTACTGCATGGTTGGGTGGTTGCGTTTATACATCGCCATGTTTCTGTGTGTAGTGTGTATAAATTCGAACTCTGGGTAAAGTACATTTTTGATAAATACATAGCCTGATATGTTGCTCTGTTGTTCGTGGAAACGAAATTTGAATTAGTCAATATTCCTGATAGCTATTTACTTATTTGTTATCATTGAGGGAAGCCTAAGCATTTCGTTCCAAATGTCTTATTGCTCATGTCCCCGAAAAACTTCGTGACTACTCTAATTTGACTGTCCCATCATACAAAACAGTGAAATAATTGTAATCTAAGCTTGGAAAAAGGAATAGGGATTTTAGAGGAACCGTTGCTAGCCAGTCTTTCGACATTTCTAGCTGGAGTCTTGAAAGCAGAGATTGAAAGGAGAAGTTGAAGTTGGAGTTGAAGTTGAAGTTGAAGAGTTGAGGCAGTCACGCCGACGTTTGTTTTAGATGGAAGAGACAGGGGCGCAGTTTCAAATTGGGGCATTTGAATGTAAAGAAGGCCATGCTGAAGAAGGATGCAGTGGAAGGTTGCTTCAGAGGCCGAGAGTGACTGGTAGTCGCAGTCATTGCAGGCCCATTTCGGCAAGATTTTCAGTATACCAAGGCGAGCATGAATGAGCTGACGTAAGGTTGAAGATTTAGCTACTTTTGCAGAGAACTTTGAGTCCTCCATTGTTATTGATTATGCCAATGCTTGGAAGATCTTAGCATATTAAGCATCTAAAGATTTTATCAAAAATTATTCCGTTTGTTTTTGATTGCGCACGGAGAGTTGTCTGCCACAAATGTGAGACAGTGAAAGCAAGATCTAATGGGCCGAGCACCTACAATTTGAGAGCTTGCCAATCAAAGAATTGGTCGGGAAAGCAAGCTTAAAGCGGCAGTCTCATAGCCGTTTCATTTCGATGCTTGTTCAGAATCACAGGATGAGCTTGAAGTCCAAAAAAAAGTTTGCTTTCATGCTTCCAGATGTTTTTCGCTTCAGTGAGGAGATAGCCAAGTAGAAGTGAATGGGCGATGAGATGCGTAAAAGAACTCCAATGGGCTCTGACAACTCCAATGGGACAGCTGAAGTCCAATGAGGAGATTGATTGATTGATTGAGTTTTACTCCGAACACGGGTGAGGAACAGAACAGCAAACGAAGTGGTGTTCTGAGGTGTAGAAAAGAGAGAGGGATCAGTGCATTGAGGATTGCCCATTAGATCACATTGTCAGAGTCCAGAATAGTTTTCACAGCCTCGAGGAAAGGCCTTTGCTTCCCACCAGCCACCTCCGCCGGGACCCGCCTCCAGACGCCGCTCACCCGACTTGGCCAATGCCCCTGGGCCCCGCGCCTGCCCACTCCCGTCTCCACGAAGTCGTGATTTCCGCGCAGGCTTGTATGAATGAATGGAAAATAGACAGGGCAGCCATGCCAGTTTTCCTGCTGCTTGGGGGACGGTGCTTCATTGGGGGGTGCTTTTCAGGAGGCAAGTGACAAAGCATTTCCTGAGTAGCATAAGGTCAGCTATGATGTGCCTTCGATTGAGTGAGTCTAGGTTTAGAAATGCAAGTCGGGCATGGTAGCTACCTGCTGGTGCAGCCAGGCGGCAATGGCGCATAATAAAGCGGGTGAAATTACACTGGATTTTCTCTATTTGTTTAGAATCTGCTTTTTTAGTTGGTGACCAGACTGGCGAGCAGTATTCGAGCTGAGGGCTAATGTAGGTAGTGAATGCGCGGGTGAGCAGGTGTGAACTTGCAGCATGCAGGCAAATGCCTTGTACGCCAAATGCCTTGCAGGAGACGCAGCTGAACTTCTTCTTTTGTGGTAAGTATACGCGAGTAAGTATAATAATGCGCGAGTTTCTTAATTGGTAAGTATGCGCGAGTTTGTTTGTGGGCACAGCATGCAAGCCCGAGTAGGCGCTAGTCTTTCCTGCCCCCACTCCGTCACCTCATCTATTGTACAACTGATCTAGCTCTCATCCAGCGCTGCTACAAGGCAGTAAAGCAGGCTACACTCACAGGCCTCATAGGTCTTCTAGCCTCTCCTGCGCACTCAGCCTCCTCTCTGCAAAGCCAGCCTCCCACCTCTCCTCATCTATTGTACAACTGATCTAGCTCTCATCCAGCGCTGCTACAAGGCAGTAAAGCAGGCTACACTCACAGGCCTCATAGGTCTTCTAGCCTCTCCTGCGCACTCAGCCTCCTCTCTGCAAAGCCAGCCTCCCACCTCTCCTCATCTATTGTACAACTGATCTAGCTCTCATCCAGCGCTGCTACAAGGCAGTAAAGCAGGCTACACTCACAGGCCTCATAGGTCTTCTAGCCTCTCCTGCGCACTCAGCCTCCTCTCTGCAAAGCCAGCCTCCCACCTCTCCTCATCTATTGTACAACTGATCTAGCTCTCATCCAGCGCTGCTACAAGGCAGTAAAGCAGGCTACACTCACAGGCCTCATAGGTCTTCTAGCCTCTCCTGCGCACTCAGCCTCCTCTCTGCAAAGCCAGCCTCCCACCTCTCCTCATCTATTGTACAACTGATCTAGCTCTCATCCAGCGCTGCTACAAGGCAGTAAAGCAGGCTACACTCACAGGCCTCATAGGTCTTCTAGCCTCTCCTGCGCACTCAGCCTCCTCTCTGCAAAGCCAGCCTCCCACCTCTCCTCATCTATTGTACAACTGATCTAGCTCTCATCCAGCGCTGCTACAAGGCAGTAAAGCAGGCTACACTCACAGGCCTCATAGGTCTTCTAGCCTCTCCTGCGCACTCAGCCTCCTCTCTGCAAAGCCAGCCTCCCACCTCTCCTCATCTATTGTACAACTGATCTAGCTCTCATCCAGCGCTGCTACAAGGCAGTAAAGCAGGCTACACTCACAGGCCTCATAGGTCTTCTAGCCTCTCCTGCGCACTCAGCCTCCTCTCTGCAAAGCCAGCCTCCCACCTCTCCTCATCTATTGTACAACTGATCTAGCTCTCATCCAGCGCTGCTACAAGGCAGTAAAGCAGGCTACACTCACAGGCCTCATAGGTCTTCTAGCCTCTCCTGCGCACTCAGCCTCCTCTCTGCAAAGCCAGCCTCCCGCCTCTCCTCTCTCTTTTCCCACACCCACTTGCACACCCTCTCTGTCCTCTAAGGAAGCGCTTGAACAGATTCATTTCCATAGCTGCCCCATTTTCTTTCCACGAATTTTCGGCCACCTCAGAGGGAGACATCATCTGGAGGCACCCCCCCGGGGGGCTGGGTCATTGGCAGGACTATGGCCTCATCGAGTGCGTGGGCTCTGGAACTGGCTGCCCGAGGAAGTCGCTGGTGGTGGGAGAGAACGGCTGTTCGCTGAGGCCCGGCACCTACTGGAGAGCGATCATGGCATTCTTTTCTGAGTACCTCAAACTGCTCTGATGATTCTGGCTGTGATCATGTCATTTTCTCGTCTGGAGTCAGCCGATAGGCTGCTCCTCTCTTCTCAGCATAAAAACTGAGTTCCCCGAAAAAAAGGGGGGAGCCACTGCCCAGTACTCTTCAATCTCTTCCTCTTGCCGCTCACCTGGCAGTTCTCTGCCATCCCATCACTGCTCATGATGTCCGACTAGCCTCTCAGGTCCCATCAGCCCTAGAAGTAGGCCTCTCAGCCCTCTCTGTCTGGGCCACTGAGTGGCAACTGGCCATTGCCCCGCATTAGTGCACTAGCTACCGCATAGGTGGAGGAGAGATGCCTGTCTACTCAGTATCTGGGCCTATTTCATTTTCAAAAGGTATGGTCGGGTCGGCTGGAGGCCTGAAACCCCATTCGTGGATTCCCTCAGTTTCGGTTGGCGACCACAACCAATTCATTTTGATTGGGGCGGGCAGGAACGGTCTTGTAGGACCCAATCTATGGTCGGGTAGGTGGTTTTGCCCTGATTTTCAAGGACGAATCCTGTCCAAGGGCCTTTCAAGGGTCATTTCATGGGTATCTAAAGGCAGGTAAACAAATAGAAAAATTATCTGTTTCAAGGCACTTAACCTTAAACAAAAAAGTACCTGCTTTGTTTTGGGCGAATGAGCATTTACAATTTTTGGAAGTGTTTTATTTATCGTAGATCTGTCAAGATAGCATTAAAGTAAAGCGAGTAAACAGAGTGTTTTGAGCTGCGTTTTAAGGCCAAGACTAGGGGAATGTTACAGAATATTTTATAGAATATTTAAGGCAGAATACCTGAAAATGCACCTCCTCCAATCAAGCTAAAACTTTTTTGTGGGTATAGGGCACCAAGTTAGCGGGGCAAGCAGTTTTAGTTTTTAGTTTTGGTGCAAAAATTTGAGTAAAACTAGTATAACATGGGGTTCATTTTCACAAAGTGGCTGAACCCATGAGTTGAACTGCCGCTCCTTATAATCTCCAAAAATCAGCAAATTTGGTTGAGAAACCGCTGAGGAATTCTTTGTAACATAAGCCTTACAGACACTCCGTCCTAAGAAGAATCCTAAAACAGAACCTAAGACAAAACCTAATCGTATGTCTGCCTTTTAAAAACCTTAATCTATGTCTGGGATGATAGTTAAAATGCAGTATCAAAATACAAGGGTGGTGTTAGTTGTTTGCAAATATACAACCATAATTGCAATATTATAGAACCAAAGCAGAATAATTACATTATAGTCTTAAGGAAATATGCTTACCGAAGCCTACATTTATGTTTTTATGGTTTAAGGCAGCCAAAATAGTATGAAAAGGTCAGGTCGGGTGCTAGGCGACTAGGGGTAGGTAGGGTCGCCTAAATTGACAGGACCACACCCTGAACTTAGGTCGGGTCGGCTGAAAATGAACAGCTTCCAAGTTGCAGTCGGGTCGCCGACTGGACCATATCTCAAATCTAGTGTTAAATCGCCATTCGACCCGACCATAACTTTTGAAAATGAAATAGGCCCTGGTTTCCCTATCCCTACTGCTCCAGATGAGGGTGTGCGCAACCTAGAGATCCTGCTTCGACCAAGCCTTTCATATGCATCCCACATAACAAGCATGATCAATCGAGCTAAGTTTACCTTTCAACTGATCAAATAATGCCTGCATGCCGCCACTCCAACCCTTTCCCATACATTTTTGGCCCCCTCTCAAGGAACCGTGCGTTGGGCCGTGGGTTTGCAAACGCATGGAAAGTCAATTTTCAAATTGCGTTTTTTTTCCGTGCGTGCATGTGTTCCGTATGCGTTTACCCTTCACTGATTCAGAACTCACGTCATCAAGAATGAAGGAAACTAACGAACAAGAAACCGTCTTTCAAGAATGGTGGTCCCTGCTTCTGAGTGCCCTGTGTGGCCTCTGGCACAAACTCTCTCGCGATTCATTACATAAAGTCATTGCATCATCTCATTGCCTTGAATTCGAAGCCAGGTTGAAACTTTCTTCATCTCATCGGCAGCACAGCTAAGAATGTTTCATCTACGCAAGACTCAACCACAAACCCTGCTGCTCCACTGCCAGTTAGCCTTCTCAGGCCAGTCTCCAAGACACCCTACCTCAAGCCAAATTCGGTCTCCCTGAAGGAGCTTCTTCTTCTTCCACGAACTTCTGGAACATCCTAGCATGTATCCTAGCCAGCAGCTCATCGGCCAGCTCTGCTACTGCTGCGGCACATCCCGCAGACCAGCTAGCAGGCCTTCTGATCTTTCACCTGGTGCACTTTAAAAAGAAGTGGCCTCATCCATCTGCTAATGGGTGTAACCATAGACTGTATTACTGAAATTGTGAATCTCCGCTTCAGTGTTTTTTTCTCTCTTAGCTGGTCTCTTTATGATGCTTGCAATCAAGTTAGCTTGGGCATCAAGGTAATGAAATTTATTTGATTCATCTTATCATGAAACTAGCTTGGGCTCTAAGGTGATGAAATTAAATTTGGAACTCTTATCATGAAATTATACATACAAAATTTTGAACCTCTAAAGAGCTAAGAGAGCCCAGAAAATTTTGGCCACCTTAGGATGAATGTTTAGATAGAGATAAAAATAAAAACTAAACATTGGTTTACATGGAGAAAAACATTGAAAAAATGATGCAATGAAAATATATTATTTTGAAAAAAAAATTGTATTAGTTTTTCCAGCTTTTTTGTTTTTTCCAGCTACCAACAGCATTTGTTTGAATTATTTAAAGTTTTTCATGCTGTACGTGTACTTTAACCTGCCATAAAATTACATAATTACAATTCTGAAAATTTTCTGGGCTCTCTTAGCTCTTTAGAGGTTCAAAATTTTGTATGTATAATTTCATGATAAGAGTTCCAAATTTAATTTCATCACCTTAGAGCCCAAGCTAGTTTCATGATAAGATGAATCAAATAAATTTCATTACCTTGATGCCCAAGCTAACTTGATTGCAAGCATCATAAAGAGACCAGCTAAGAGAGAAAAAAACACTGAAGCGGAGATTCACAATTTCAGTAATTTCATCCACTTTGAAGAGCCAAAGGCCAAAAAACAGCCTAACGCCCAATACAATGCTTTAAGATGAAGTTGATGATGAGCTACCTGCACACCACGGCCTGGTAGAAGCCCATGAAGACAATGTAGGAGCAAATGGACACAAGATTCGTAATCTACGCCCCAATTTACCTATATGGTGCGGTTATTGAGGCCAAAAACCCTTTAAAATGCCCCAAGACGAAGTTGATGATGAGCTGCTTGTACACCACGGCCTGGTAGAAGCCCATGAAGACAATGTAGGAGCAAATGGACACAAGATTCGTAATCTACGCCCCAATTTACCTATATGGTGCAGTTATTGAGGCCAAAAACCCTTTAAAATGCCCCAAGACGAAGTTGATGATGAGCTGCTTGTACACCACGGCCTGGTAGAAGCCCGTGAAGACATTGTGTAAGCAAATGGACGCAAGATTCGTAATCTACGCCCCAATTTACCTATATGGTGTGGTTATTGAAGCCAAAAACCCTTTAAAATGCCCCAAGACGAAGTTGATGATGAGCTGCTTGTACACCATGGCCTGGTAGAAGCCCATGAAGACAATGTGTAAGCAAATGGACACAAGATTCGTAATCTACACCCCAATTTACTAATGTGATGCGGTTATTAAAGCCAAAAACCGTTTAAAATGCCCCAAGACGAAGTTGATGATGAGCTGCTGGTTCACCATGGCCTGGTAGAAGCCCGTGAAGACTAGATTTGCACCTATGGTTGTTTGGTATCAAATCGTATCTATTTTTTGAGCCGGTTTCATATCTAGACTCAAATTTAACTTAAAATATTGCCACTGGGCAGCATATCTTTTTTAGAATTCTTACAGTGCACCCTATAGGTCAGAAATGGTCAAAAATTTTTTTTCAAAATTTCAATATTTTACAGACAGGTTTTGTGTAGTTTTTCGCAAGGAATCCGAATCTGTGCTTGTTTTTGCCCTCCGAGCATCCTAGCAAACGCTATTCAAGATTTTAGATTTTTTTTGTAAGGGTCCCCCCTTACATTCAATCGAATTTCCAACCTCAATTTTGGCATAAAGGAGGCCGAAAATCAAAATTCTGGACCCACCATGGCACCCTCCAGGGTCGATATACTATAGTGACATTGAG
>JASANA010001786.1:0-13539 GCA_030248095.1 Ptycholaimellus sp. GST1_10 | reverse complement strand
TCCTCCCATCTGCCCCGCCCATCCATCAGGAGGAGAATTGAAATTGTTGAGAAGGGCTGAAATAAGAAAAGGCATAAGAATTAAGTAGTGATGATTTAAGATTTCAAAATGGCATGAATCTCGCTGAGGGCATAAAAATGGACAATGATACAAGTCAATGAAAGAGGCTGAAACGAGTGGAGGCCACAAAGTACTGCATGAAAGGCAGAAAGTGCGGCGGGAAAGGCTGGTGCACCTGGTCGGGTGCTTTGACGTGGCCACCTGCGGCCAGGACTCCCACTCCTGCATCTGCTTCACCCTTGCCCCGCCCAAAACCCCCGCCTACTAACCGGTCAAACCTCACCGGCAGTGCTGCCTCCCTCTCATCCACCAAACCCTCTTTCCACTTTTGCCCGGCCCCACACCTCAGTCATCCTCCTCCATCCTTTTCACACCATCATTTGCTATTGCGGGCAAGGAAACGTAGGCGCAGTGGGTAAGAAAAGGGCTGGCCCAACTGGACTTGGCACTGGACAGATTCGACGCCAGCCTTGCCGGCACATCTTCCTCCAGCCCACCAGCCCACTAAACCCGGTGGACTACAACTAGCCAAACATTGTCATTTCCAGGCTACATCTTCTGCGCCCTCCTCTACACTCAGGCTTTCAACGATTGCTGTGCAACGTTTAATGGACACTGTGCTCAGAAAAAATTTCAAGCTCTAGATTTTCCCAGCCACTCAATCGTTTTGCAATTGTCAACTGCTCAATTCTCCACAATCGTTTGGCTGCTCAACCTTCCTCCACGGCTCCACTACTCCACCATCCCTACCAGTGCTGCCTGATGAGAAGAAGATGAGGAGGAGGTGATTAATGCCACCCAACTGTCGTCGCTTCCAGGCTCCAGACAACTGTGAGTAATAAGGCTGTGAAATGGTAAGAGGGCAGATGAATGAGGCGAATGAAAGATGAACGAGGCTAAAGAACAAAAGTGTGGATGGGCAGTACCAGGAGGCCTACTGGTGCTACTCTCTCTACAGCTTGGCGGATTTTCCGAGATTTTGAGGAGCGCATGGTCAAGTGCACATGACCTGGCGCAACTTCACTACCGCCATAAACAATGACCCCTTCACCCCGGACAATGCCAACAACCTTCCTCCATTCGCCTAATATCATATCCTCTCATCCCACTCATTCACAACCACTGCACTTTTTGACTTTACTCTTTTCCCTTCCATGGCAACAAATTTCGGCGGAATGCTCACCTTCAATTGGCAAGCTTCAAACAAACTTGGCAAAGCTTGGCTCACATTTCTTCTGCTCCTAATTTCTTTCATGTTTCATACTCATGGGCTAAAACCCCGAGCGAAAGAGGGCATGATTGGACTTGGAGTATGAAAGGGCATTCAAGAAATACAGGGCAGAAGAATGGACACAAGATAGGAGCTGGGTCAAGCAAGTTGGGCATGGAAAGAAGAAAAGCTGAGATGGAGATGTGAAGATGGAGGAAGTGCTACATGACGACGCCACTCTTTCACTTTCCCTTCCTCTGCCCAATTACCGCCCCTTTTTCATACTTCCCATTTCGTATATTTTAAGGACATCATTTGGTTTTTTTATGATTTTGCTAGTTTAGCAATGTTTGATTCCGCTGTTGATAATGTTTTATACGACAGCATTATTTGTTTTACTACAGCATGCTTTTTGTGGATTTGACAATTTTTGCTACAGCATAGGGCAGCTTAGGAATGCTACAGCAACCTGTTTATGAACGAGCAATCAACAGGACATTTAACTCCTAGGACATAATTCCCTTCATTGTCAGCTTTGTGTACACAACCATTTATTGTGGTTTTTCATGCTGATTTTGACCAAAAATGTGTATTTGGTGCCTTTTTGATGCAATTTTGAGCATATTTTGAGCTTTTTGAGAAAAGGGCATGTACGCAGCCTCTGTAGGAGTGCTAAAATATGCTAAACAATTGCTCGAGGCCAGCGCAAAAATATCCCCCAAGCCCCAGCAGGGCAAGGGCAGTCAGAAGTGAGAATAGGACGAGGCTATGCTTGATGATGCCTCCAGTTGTATGTTCTTGGCTACATCTGATAATGATCTCCAGCTCCTTGGTCCCTAATTGCAAGACAAAGCAAATAATCAACCTATTAACATAAGTATGGCCACATTAGAAGCTACAAATAACCGCTCCCATCTCAACAAGCACATCCTACGCGTCCACAACTAGCTACAATCTTTCCTATTTGCAAGCCCTTCTCCCGACCTCCCATTCCTCCCTTCTCCCCACCCATCGCACGGAGCCCTTCCGCACTTTTCTCTTCTTTTCAATTCTTTTTTCTTTTTTTTTCTTCTTCTTCTTTCTTTTCTTTCCTTCTTCTTTCTTCTTTTCTTTCCTTCTTTTTAGAAGCAACAATGATTTCAATTTTGTGCAGCATTTGTTCATTTTATGGCCCGTTTGATGAAACGTTATTGAATTGAAGCTTTTTTAGGAATAAGCATTCGAATGGATTTTTATCGAATATAACCTGTCAGTTATACACAATAAGCACAGAAGAAGAGAGGCGGAAAACGAAATCATAAAACCGGTCTGTTTTCCAGGCAAAACTGAGCATCGGATATAATCACCTGAGAATAAGTCGTGCAAAATTGGGCAACAAAACCTAATCAGCCTGAAAGAACTAATGACCCGTTTACAATCACTGCCACTGCGAAACTATGCTCCAGGGACTTCGCGCCCAAGCCCTCCAGCCCGTGGAGCTCTGACAGCCCTGCCCTCCACGCCAGGCAACCAAGGCCGCATAAAAAATAGCAACAAGTTAGAAAGATGCTTCTTGAGCCAATATCGGGACTAGGTATGATGTACCGGGCACTCTTGGAAAACAGGAAAATAGGAAACCAGGAATGTTGGAAAGTATAAGCGAAAGGGCGAAAAGTGGCATACGAGGTCCTTTATGGCAAAGCCATCAAAATGAAAGCAAACTAATTCTTACTGAAAGCTTTCACTTTGAGCGAACTAGCACACTCTCACAAATGAAACTTTTACTATCAGTCACATTGATCGCAGGAAATCATGAACTCTTCATGGAAATTTGGGCCGCTGTTTTCATTTTGCCGTACGGAAGTAATTTACACCTTCCTTCCCTAAAACCCGAAATGTTTCCTTCTGTAGCAATCAATTCAACGAAAGTGAATCATAATCAACTAAACTACAATAGCAACAACAGTTGTGGCATTCTGAGGATAATGGACTTCTGCGACTGGGCCATGTGCGATACGGCGTGTTCCTGAGCGAGTGTCTTGGCCAGCCTAAGCTGCCCTGCAAAGACCGCCCCGGCCCACAGGCCGAGATCTGGTTCAGTCTGGCTGCCCAACTCTGCTACCGCCTGCAGTTCGTACGGGTTCCCGGGTTCACCTCCTCTTTCCTTTTTCTTTCATCCTCCCCCGTCCCCCTGCTCATGCTGAATTTACCCAGCTACGACGAACTGGCGGAGGCAGTGGCGGAAGGGCGCCTGAACGCTTCGGCTGCAATGCTGTCAGCAGGTGCGGAGCGCTTCGGGCGTCTGGGTCTAGGCTTTTCGCCTTCTATCTCTCCGATCGCAAAGGCTGCCTACCTCGCTCATAGCCAGCTCCAGTATTTCCTTACTTGTTTCATTACTGGAACTCTGTCCCTTGCACCTACTTCTTCTCACACAGGGACTTCAAAGAGTCCAAGCACATGTTCGGCTTTCTGGCAAACGTGTGCTTTTTCGACAAGGCTACCATAGGCTTGCTGCTGGTTTTTTTAAGAAATATTCTTTTTCTTCCAAATTCTTCCTCTAACCGATTTGTAGGCATGCCTGGCTATTCTTTGCTTCCGAGGAATGTTGCTGGGCAGGAGCGTGGACGAGACAAAAGCCAGCGCTTTCCAAGCAGCCACTCTGCTCTTCTGGCTCTACTCAGCTGGCTATGCCAATGAGAGTCTGCATCAGACCAAGCTCCCCTTCAAGTCCAAGGCGGAGTTGAAGGATCTGATTTCATCTGGCAATCTTATTTCAATTTCAAGGCCTTGCTCAAGATTCACTTGCCAAAATGCAGGCCGCCTGAAGTTGTATTTGGCTCGTCGATCCTTCGTCATGGGGCCGGCTTTTACTCGCAATATGCTCTCCAAAGGCTTCATGAGCTGGCAATTCGACACCGACAAAGCCATCGTGGACAAGCTCTGCAGGTAGCGGTCAACTGCGACCCATTTTCCTCCGCCAATCAATCATGCCCCAACAAAAACCTATGAGCATTTGCAGCGAGAATGGGCAGGAGGAGCAGCTGTCAGCTGGCAGTCTGTCCAGAGCTGTGACGGGCTACGTGAACTCCGCCCTGCTGCCTTGTCGCCTGCTGGCCAGCCCCTTCAACACCGCTTCCAAGCCTCTCACTGGCTTCGTGGCTCTTAGGGGCTCTCCGCTCCTGCCCCATTTACAACGCCTCATGCTGACAGTCTACGGCAGTGAGCAGTTTGCCGCGCTCACCGCCCGTCGCTACCTCCTCCTCCCGCCTCAACAGCCGCTGCCCCTGCTCCACTATCATCCGCTGGCGGCGGGCTTTGCCAGCCTCTTCCTGCGCTCCTATGCGGCGGCCTTGCTGTTGGCCCTGTTGGCTTTCGCGGCGGAGATTCTTTCTACACAATTTAGAATCTACTGGCATTTCAGTCGACTGTTCAAGATGATTCTGTGTGGTTGAAGTTGTACGGTTGTTTACTGCCCAGACCACAAAATTCAAAATTGGCAATGCGAGTGATAAATGCGCAGCTAGCTCATTTTACACAAGCCAAAGAGAAAGCAGGGAGCTCCAAAATGGTTAACACGGAATGCTTGCACACAAATTGACCGGTTTTAATAAGCACTAACCGCCTGCCCCAAGGTTGGCGCGAACTCTGAGAAGGTGCAAATAGAAGTGGGGCATACTGTGAGGTATTGGTGTGAGCAGGCTGGTCTAGAGGGCCTCCAGGTCGACGTGTCGTAGGTCGGGATGGCGCTTCTTGAGGTCCTGTTCGATGCGGTCCACTTCGGCGCCGAGTTTGTCGATCACAGCCTCCCCGTGCCGCTCCAGGAACGCCCTCAGCTCTGCTTCTGAGCCCAGGCTCCGAGCCTCCGCCAGCAGGGCAGCAGAGTCTACCTCCTCAAAACATCCTCTTTTTGAGCTGCCATCCTTTATTGTTTTTGGGCACATTATTTTCAGCCTCTGGATATTTATCTGATTGAAATTTAAGCTCAATATCAGTATAAAGTAAAGCAGCTGGACTTCAATCATAAATATCCACAGGCGCTGAATGCGAGAATGATTGATATCCAGCTGGGTAAGCAGAAAGAATAACCTGAAGATAGGCCTGGGTGATGGCGCGGCCGTCGAAGTCGATCTCGGCCTTGAACCGAACCTGAGAAAGGAGGCAGATGAGAAGAGAGGAGGTGGAGAGTGTGGATGAGGAGGGCCTGATCGTCGCCCATTTCGGTGGCCTTGACGTCGTGTACGCCCTTGACGCTGCGGTCGCTTTCCAGCTCCTCCACAATGCTCGCCCGCTGCTCCTCCGGGATCGAGCGCCCTACCAGGTGCGACGCATTGGCCGAGATTATCTTAGAAGCCACCGCACCCAGCAGCCCTTCAACCCATTCTAGCCATTAGTTCTGCATACAGTAGCAACAAAGCATGGTGTCATTGAAAGACAACTATTTTCTAGGACTGTTTTTCCATTGTTAATTTCTTTCAAGATTTAGAAATTGAGTTGAATAGGTGATAAATGGACGATGAGAAGGGGGAAGAACCGCCGATGACGATGGAGCCTAGGGCATCCGGGATAGGCGACTGGAGTAGGTGGCTGAGTGCAATGCAGCAGCCAGCCACCAGGACGCCGAGGATTGAGGCACTGTCCTCGAACAGCACCACGTTCAGGCTCGGGTCCTCGTTGTTCATCACTGCACCCCTTTCCCTTACTCATCCTCACTCCACAGCAAGGCCAGCAGAAAGAATTGGACCGAAATCGTATCTGCTCATGCGGGCTGCTTCAGCTCGCCTGCTCAGCTCACTGAAGGCACGCCAGATGGTGACTGCAACCGAATCCCTAGCTTGCTTGCCAGATAATCATGTCAAAAAAGCAGGAATGTATGCGGCCCCTAGAAGGCCCCCCTGGGGGTCCCAAAAGTTGGCCCCCCTGGGGATCCCAAAAGTTGGGCCCCCTGGGGGTCCCAAAAGTTGGCCCTTGTGGGGGGCTTGTCTTATTATGCATTCAAATAACATTTCAGACTAATTTCTGTGGATCCTTACCCTGCTCAGCACTAAAACCATTCAATGGCATCAAAATTAAGTAGTGCTCTTGCAGTTTAACCTTTTTGCAATGACAGGTTTGGGCATCACATGGGGTGACATGGGCTAATCCTTAAATTTTAGGCAGTTTTTTAATGAGACTTCTAATTGCCTCCTTCTGCTCACCGCCCTGCTATGGGAGCTCAGCGGAAATAATTTGTTTGTGAGATATAATAAGCCAGAAACCTAATGTTTCAATACCCAAAAAGTGAGTTAGGGGTTATTATTAGGAAATTGGCTCTAATTTTGGGCCCCATTAGGTAAATTTTGATGCTGAACACGAATCTATCCATAAAATTGAAAATATCCTGCAATTTTGCACAAATCCAGTAGCCTGATGTTTCAAAAATTAAAATTGAATTTTAGCTGTTTCTACTGGTAATTCGCTCTGAATTGGAGAGGGGTAAGGGTAAGGGTCTGAGCAGGGTAAGGACCAGTGTGTCCCAACATGCCCCAAAACGTGCGAACGCGAACGGGGGCTTGTTCGCAAAGCAGGTTCGCGAATGCGAACCTAAAATTTCTCAAACGGGCCATGTTCGAACCTAACATGGCCAAACATGGGTATTTTTTGCGAACCTGCCCTAATTATTCATATTTTTGCCTAAAAACGCCTGAAAGTGCCGTATTTTGATCTGGCGCGTTGTGGGGCGTCTCCAGGGTATGCAGTACGGTAGATGAGGCAATGCCCTGGGCCCTGGAGTGGAGCTGACAGAGCGAAATCATGCTTGACTTTAGTTTCCCAGAAACGCCAATATTACCGGAGGGGGCACTAAGTCTTCGCCTTTTTTATTTTGCTTGGTTACATCTGTTATGCAATAACATGTCTAAAGTGGTTTACACTTGAAACATTAACATAATAAAAAATAGGACTGTCACTGGTGGTAGGATAAATTACAGGGGAGAAATTTGAGAAATTTTACATTTTCTGCGATTTCTCCATAAGTAATGAAGATATTTAAAAACAAATTTAGCACAATGTTTATGCATATTTGATCTAAATTCTAGCCAATTTTTAGCTTGATATGATCATTTATAGATAAGTAATAAGCAATTTAAAAAAGGCGAAGACTTAGTGCCCCCCCCCCGGTACAGGGCCGGGCATTAAAAATCATGCATCTTTTTGTCAACTATAAATCAAGATGTACTAAAGCTTTTTTGATAGAAATGTATCAACATATACGTATATTAATTGACTTTATTGTGCAATATTTTTGGGCCAAACTTTTATAATTACAAACACTTTAGGAGCAAATTTATAATTGAGTTAATATACTCTATTTCAACAAAAAATTATGATTAAAAAGTATAAATAATATGGTCATTCTGATCAAAAAAACCCGTCTAGATCATTTATTTATGATAAAACTGGTAAAAAAACTATTTTAAATAAGGCATTTTCCGCCATTCCCTGAAAAATCAGGAAAAAAGAGCCCGTTCGCATTTGCGAACCTAACATGCGAACAAGCCCCGTTCGCATAGGTTCGCGTTCGCGTTCGCAAAACCCCCGTTCGCACGGGCTTTTTGCTGCGAACGCGAATGCGAACGCGAATGGGGGGGGCCCGTTCGCAAACTGGGACACACTGGTAAGGACCCACAGAAATTAGTCTAAAATGTTGTTTGAATGCATGCTAAGACAAACCCCCACAGGGGCCAACTTTTGGGAGCCCCAGGGGGCCCAACTTTTGGGACCCCCAGGGGGGGCCAACTTTTGGGACCCCCAGGGGGGCCAACTTTTGGGACCCCCAGGGGGCCCAACTTTTGGGACCCCCAGGGGGCCCAACTTTTGGGATCCCCAGGGGGGGCCAACTTTACATTCACTTTGCTAAAGCATTGTTCGTGCCAGCCCAATTAGTTCCTCCATCAATCTTTCCTTATTTCCAATACAACCAATTCAGTGAGCCAGGATCTCCTACATTCATGCTCAGAAAGAGTCAGCCCAATATTTGCCTACCTCCCTGCATACTCAGCAACCTCATGTTTCTAAATATGAACAAAGGAAGGTTTTTAGTAGATCTCTTAATTTTTTGAGGAACATGGAAGTTGAGATTGTTGCAGTCCTTGATGGAGAAGATGCGGACAGCCTTGTCTTGGGCCTTGCAGATCATCTCCTTCCTCAGGGCCAGGTCAGCAGCCAGATGATGATCGCTCTTTGCAGTGTAGCAGTTTCGCTGATGCTGCTTGCACCGAGTCTGACAGCTCTCCAATCAAGTATGAGGAGCAAGGTATTAGCATCAGTATGAAATATTTCAGCCATTTATCAATAAATGTCCATCCATCATAAACGCCATTGAATGGTTTTAGTGCTGAGCAGGGTAAGGACCCACAGAAATTAGTCTATAATGTTGTTTTGATGCGTCTTAAGACAAGCCCCCACAGGGGCCAACTTTTGGGACCCCCAGGGGGGCCAACTTTTGGGACCCCCAGGGGGGCCAACTTTTGGGACCCCCAGGGGGGCCTTCTAGGGGCCGCATACATGCCTCCAAAAAAGTGAGCAATTGGGGATGGTATCTTTTTGAATTTCTTCATGCCTAATTTCTTCAAGCCTAATTTTTGATCTAATTAGGATGAGCTTTAGAGGAGAAGGTAAAGAAGCTGACTTCCTTGAGTAATGAAGGAGACGCCAAGAAGAGCCACGCCCCAAGAGAAAGGCTCGAGAGGAGCATTGAGGTAGAGTGCTTCCAGGCCGTGGTAGACATTGAGGCCGGTCCCCACGAAGAAGATCCCCACCCCGCTGATCAGCGAAGTCACGTAGCGCACATTTGCATAGCCGTACCTGCAATCATATTTATTCTTGTAAACTGTGACTAGGTTTGAAAAATATAGAAAAAGAAATCAGTTCCAATATCCATATCAATTTTGTGATCCAGGGCTTTTGGAGAAAAAAGAGACGGATGAAGGCTGTCCGGTGTGAGGGTGGAGTTGCGAATGCCGACGTAGATGATGCACTGGTTGGCAGTGTCCGCACAGCTGTGGATGAACTCGGCAAAAAGAGAATGCGAGCCCGTCAGCCACCATCCGACCAGCTTGCACACCGCATCGATCCCGTTCGCTCCCATCGCCGTCATCACCACCTTCAATCGCCCACCACAAATCTTTCCCAAAAAGCAAAATTAGGATTTTAAATAAAACTAAAATTTAGCGGTAAATAAGCAATTTGTGTAGCATTTCGCGGGGAAAGGGGATACATTTTAATCGTGCCCATTCAAATGATTTATATACCAATGTCCGCCTGTGAAAAGGAGATAGAACCTTTCTGCTGCCGTGATGCTCTAGCTTCTCCCTGCTTCTTTCCGGGGAGCGAAAGATGGCCTCACGAGCAGCGTTCTTGGTGTTCAGGTAGATGTTGTCTCGCTTAACGCGCAGCTGGGCCTTATCCAGTGCTCGCTGGCTTCCGTGCTTCTGCAAACCATCTTCCATCCTAATTGAACTACCTCCTTCGCAAATATTCATGGCCTATTGAGCTCTTAAACTGGGTGACAGATGTAGAGTGAGGTGAGATGTAAGAAGCAACCCGAATGGCGAGCTTGAGAACATCGGCCTCGGCGAAGAGGTCGCGCGGGGGTTCGCCGTGGTAGGCGTTGCGAAGCTTGCGGATGGGCTGCAGCTCTCTCAGGTCCTTCTCTTCCAGCAGGTACTTCTGCATGGAGCGAAGCTTCGTCAGCTCACGCACAGATCCATCCTCTCCCCCTTTCTTTCCGTCCACCAGGAACTGCACCTCCAAGAAAAATTATCCATTTAGTTAAAATGTCGAACTTTTTTCTTTTTTTAAAACACTTGTAATTCAAGGGAAAACTTCATGAGAAAACGTAAGCAAAGACTGTAAAAATATAGACGCCATTTAAATCTCACGTTTAGCTTCAGTTGGTCAGAATGGAAGCAGAAGAAGAAATGAGGATACCTTCATCTTGGTGCGTTTCTCATCCTCGTGATTGGCGGAGGTGGAGGTGGCATGGGAGCAGGAGGGGCGGAGGATTGGGCCCAAGAGCAGACGGGCCAAGCCTCTTCGCATTGCCCAGATCAGGAGGAGTTCAGAGTCCCGCCCAATGCAATAAGGAGACCTTCATCTTGGTGCGTTTCTCGTCCTCGTGATTGGCGGAGGTGGAGGTGGCATGGGAGCAGGAGGGGCGGAGGATTGGGCCCAAGAGCAGACGGGCCAAGCCTCTTCGCATTGCCCAGATCAGGAGTAGTTCAGAGTCCCGCCCAATGCAATAAGGAGACCTTCATCTTGGTGCGTTTCTCGTCCTCGTGATTGGCGGAGGTGGAGGTGGCATGGGAGCAGGAGGGGCGGAGGATTGGGCCCAAGAGCAGACGGGCCAAGCCTCTTCGCATTGCCCAGATCAGGAGGAGTTCAGAGTCCCGCCCAATGCAATAAGGAGACCTTCATCTTGGTGCGTTTCTCGTCCTCGTGATTGGCGGAGGTGGAGGTGGCATGGGAGCAGGAGGGGCGGAGGATTGGGCCCAAGAGCAGACGGGCCAAGCCTCTTCGCATTGCCCAGATCAGGAGGAGTTCAGAGTCCCGCCCAATGCAATAAGGAGACCTTCATCTTGGTGCGTTTCTCGTCCTCGTGATTGGCGGAGGTGGAGGTGGCATGGGAGCAGGAGGGGCGGAGGATTGGGCCCAAGAGCAGACGGGCCAAGCCTCTTCGCATTGCCCAGATCAGGAGAAGTTCAGAGTCCCGCCCAATGCAATAAGGAGACCTTCATCTTGGTGCGTTTCTCGTCCTCGTGATTGGCGGAGGTGGAGGTGGCATGGGAGCAGGAGGGGCGGAGGATTGGGCCCAAGAGCAGACGGGCCAAGCCTCTTCGCATTGCCCAGATCAGGAGGAGTTCAGAGTCCCGCCCAATGCAATAAGGAGACCTTCATCTTGGTGCGTTTCTCGTCCTCGTGATTGGCGGAGGTGGAGGTGGCATGGGAGCAGGAGGGGCGGAGGATTGGGCCCAAGAGCAGACGGGCCAAGCCTCTTCGCATTGCCCAGATCAGGAGGAGTTCACAGCCTCTCCCTCCCAATGCGTGGTGCCACTGTGCCGCACTCCTTTTTCCTGTCCATTTGCGCAGATATTTCTCGGCTGGTGCTTTTGTACGGCGCGTGCTTGACGCAGCATGGGTGTGAATGGGCAGTTGCAAGGTTCACTTCAAACTACGTCGTTGATAAAGGAAAATTCTTATAAAATGGTTAGGTTATACGAAGCCTTCAAGAAGAAATAAATATCGTGTAAACAAGTAAAAATTAAATCCATCTAGTCAAGCTTGAATTGCTAGACTACTGCATATAATCTTGTGCCTTGCGGCTCATCAGATAAAGGGCTTCTGGATTTTCTGTATTTGCGTCACTGCAAGAGTAATTGATGTTTAATCGTGTTTTCAGTGCAAAAGTTCTCACTGTGGGGCGGGACCTAGGATAATAATTTGTTTCCCTAACTGATATCCAGTAGTAACATTCGTTAACTTTACTTCGTTCCATGGTTCACTGGTGCTTATTGGGGCCGTGCGAGCGGAGCGGAAGCACGGTCCCCTCTTAGCCAAGAACCAACCCTATGACGGCTTTTGAAAATGGTTTTGCGAAAATGACCCAATTCCACGTAGTTTTGCTAGACTCTTCGAATTGCTGGGTTCTTTAGGAAATAATTATTTTCGCTAGAATTTATGCTAGAGCCCGATAACTGTCAGACCGTATCGTTCCACCGCAAATAAAAACGCTTCGTCAGCATTTGCTCTCCAACCGCATTGTATAGGAGGCTACTCTACAAGCAGTCCAAAAGGACCCACAGCAAAAGCAGGACCTCGAAGCCCCTGCCTCCCTAGAGAGCCTCCAAAGTCAACAATTCGCCTCCGCATCCCAACTTCTCCTCCACTCACTCCCCAGACAACGCTTCCTTTGCCAATCTTCAGCCTATTAGAGCGCCAAGGTTTTCACTCCCAGCCCTTCCTTTCTCTAGCCTTGAAGCGGAAATTGAGAGATGGGAGACGGAGTGCAGCTGTTGGTAGCTGGTTGCCTGTCCTGGCTGGCTCTAGCCTTCCTGCATGCCCTGCTTCAACGCCTGGAGTTCGGCAGCGGAGTGGAGTTGTGATTGTGCCGTCCACTATGAAAGTTCACATGACATGAATCCTCGCCTATTGCTCCTCATGCCCAATTAATGAAATTTATCTAGAGGCCTTTTTAATTCATCCATCCGCACTAAACACTGCCATTTCTCATGTTATTTTCGAGGATTATTGGACCCTACATGGTTTCTTTTCTTTGATGTTTGCTTCAATTATTGGGCTATATTGTTGAACATATGGCTAGCTGCATGCGTAAATGAAAATATTTCGCCAAAATTTAAAGTTTTTTCATCTAAAGTCTAATCTAATTCATTTTTTTCATCTAATTTGCAGTCAAGGTAAAAAAACAATTGTGAAAAAAATTGCTATTTGTAAAAAAAAATTTTACTGCGCGCCGGTTAAATGCTAATTGTCACAAATTTTTCCCCATTTCCCCCCCCCCCCCCCCGAAATTTTACAGAATATCCGCGCCTGCTTACTATTGACAAGGGTCCCGTGCCTTAGAGGAACCACCAATCGCTGCAACTGGAAGAGCATCCACTATTGCGCCTATTCGTCCACTATTGCAAGAAATTGCCAAAAATTAAGTTTGAAAGTAGAAAATCACACCTTCTCTTGCTCTCCTAATGCTCCTACTGCTCCTGCTGTTCCTGATGCAACTCCATCGCATCTGCTAATGACATTTTTCGAAAAATCAATCGCGCCGAGAAAAACGGCAAGAAAATTTCTAAGACAATGATGGAATATTTTGCGACACGTGTATTTAATTTAGATTTATTTTCAGTCTTGAAACTGCGCGAGGCATTCGATTTTTAGGAAAAAAAGAGCTTTACTTTCGGCTTGCCGTTGGTGCTAGTTTATCAACTTTTTGGCAATAGCAGGGCACCATCAAGGCCAGATCATCAAGCTCTTTGTGTGCCTAAGAGCATGGATGGCGCTGATATAGATCTGATACTGTATCTGATTAGTATTTAGATCAGCATACACAATCCTTCTGTGCAAAAAGGGCAAGTCAAACATATCACTCGACGTGAAATGAAGCTTTAGACCTCTCCGCGTTAAGTGACCAGAACCTTTCTACTGTACAACTAAAATGTAGGCTCTAAACGCTGTTTTCCAAAATACCACCATTTGATTATGGTTCAGTTGCAGTTTGCGGAGATGAAGAAGATGGAGTT
>JASANA010001784.1:0-14046 GCA_030248095.1 Ptycholaimellus sp. GST1_10 | reverse complement strand
TTAAGATACGTATTGCTCGAACTGGTCCAACAATGCTGGTTGTGATTAAAGAGGATGATGATGATTTAGATGTTGATGATGAGTGATACCCTCGTTTTTTTTATTCCTCCCCAATGATATACAAAAAGTTGTTCAACAGCTTCAATAAGCCTGCCTCATTGAGATCATTGGAGAGGAGGCTGAGATCATTGAGGGTGAGGGTGTTGGTGTAGTAGCCGATGTAGTTGCCGTAGCCGGCAAAGTAGGCGAGGTAGGTGTGGAAGGCGTGATGCATTTGGGCCCAGATCTTGGCAGTGGTGACGATGTTGGCATTGGGGGCAGGGTCCGTGAAGAGGAACTTTGTGTGGGACTGGGACTCCCTCATCACCCACGCACCCACGTCCATCTAGTAATCTCATTTGCTCAGAGAATTGCTAGAATGATGGTCTTGAATGCTACCAAAAAAGCGGCTGTCTTGCCTCTGCCAACCTGCTGGCACCCGCTGGTCCAGGTCCAGATGGTGGGCTGGAAGGTGCGTCTGGGAAGCGAGATGATGATGTGGGTGTAGGAGGGGAGGCCTCGCGGATGCCCCTGGTCCTGAGGCATTTCTCATGAGAGGCTTAGGTACGGTGAGAAGGGGTCAAGAAATTACATCCCGGGCATGGGCCAGGAGGGCCGGCAGGTGCCCCAGCTCCATCTCTGGGCAGGAGTAGATGGTCCAGTGGCCGCTGCAGTTCACAAACTTGTCGCTGGGCAATTGTGTCCATCAGCAGAAGGGCCTTGGTGGCGCCCTTGGTCTTTTGGGAGATGATGTGATTCTGCCCCAGAAAGGAGACGGTGTAGATGGGCTGGCCGGCGAGGGGTTTGGATATGACAGGCATGTTGAAAATGAGAGCAAATGATTTTAGTTTGGAAAATTACTGAATCTTTTCAATCAGATAAAATCTTAAGCTAAGATATTAATGCTTGCATTGAAAGCTCGGTTTGTGAAAATTGAAAAGTTAGAATTTATTCATTATTGTTTGTCTTTAAAAGCTAGAGCGATTTCTATGAATTCGTTTTGTTTAAAAATTAAAACGATTTGATATATGTAATTTCTAGTATCATAAATGGAACTGTGATTTTTTGTGAAATTCATGAAAGGTCTATTGCGTTGAATTAATTGAGCGAGAAATAAATGGAACTGTGATGTTTTGTGAAATTCAAGAAGGGTCTATTACGCTGAATTAAATGGGAGAGAAATTCGTGTGACTTATTTCTGCAGCACCATTTCTGGTAACATATGAAGAATAAATGTGGGTTTTTGGTTGTGCACAGACCAGTTTGCACCAGCAATTCTGGTAACATAGGAGGAAAAGGGAATAAATGGTGTGCCCCTACACATTCTGCTCCTGAATTCTGGTAACTCGGGACCCACCTATGTAGTTTCCATAGGGTGTACATGCCAAAATAGGATGTACATGCCAAAATTCATTAGATTTCATTGAGTCTCCTGGACTGACGTACCTGCCAAAACTCAGCTAATTTCAATGACAAAACCACGATTTATGATATTTTGTATTTTGAAACATTAAAATTGAGAATCAGAAATTTACGCCGATCCCAAATAGTGCCTTGAGCCTCTCCCCAGGCGGATCCTCACATAAAATTTAAGCCAGTATCGTTAAAAATCCGGGATGCCCAGCCGCCGCAAACGGACATATATGGTATATATATGCAGAATTCGGACAAAAAATTGAGTAACTACTTAAGCAGGCCTTGTCCACCCGCCGCTTCGCATGCTAGGCTACACTCAGGGACCTCCGCACCCATGCCCTGCGCCCTCCGGAGCTTTGACTGACCTGCCCTCCGCGGCAGGCGTCCTTCGGCTATTACCCTTAAAGTGTAGGTCTGGGTCGAAAAGAAGGGCAGGGCTCTGACACTATATATGCTGACACTAAAGCTTTGCTTGCGCCAGCCCAACACGACTTAAGGCTTAGTTTGTAATTCTTGTAAAATGTATTAAAACTTTTCAAATTAACTATTTTTAGTCAAATACATGTAAAAACAAGGCTAAAATGCTACAGCATGAGAAGCTTATGAATTTTCAAACATCAAAAAGAACTAGACAAGGTTTAACAAAATCGTGATACATTTTGATTAAAGTTATAAACTGTTTTGAGTTAAAATTTTAACAGATTCATCTACAAAATCCACTGATCATTCATAAGCAGGCGACATGAACAAGGCTTCAGGAAAATGATATTTTAGATAGGGAAAAAACCAAATTTGGTGTCTCTCTGTCGGCACTGTCGCTCTCTATGATTCCATAAAGCTCAAAAACCTATTTCATGCAAGCTAACCTGAGCATCAGTTTATAAAAAACTGCGCAGTTTCACTAAAATGAAACATTAGGGAAATGGGTAGAACAGAAAATCGAAAAAGTCGCTCTCAAAAACGTGAATTGATTGGGAAATGTCTCCATGTAACCTATGACAAAAATACCACCATTGGAAAGCTTAATCAATTTGCCGAAACACGTAATCTTTGGTTTTTTTAATTATACTTTTGATGTAAACTGCCATTGTGTCAAAGTTGGCAATGTCCTTATTTTTGAAGTTTTTTGTGGATTCTTTGAAATAATTAAAATTCTAAGCCCTAAATCAAGATTTGAAGAATTTTGTCATCTGCAGCAGCTTGTGGGCTTTCGATTGATATGTATATGTCCTAGGTATTTTACCGTATCAGTCTGCCAATCAATTCGGGGACACGCAACCATGCAAAAACTCGATCACCCATTCATAACTAGGGCGCTGTCGCGCCCTAGGAATTCAAATTAAAAACTCGGTGACTCGGTATGACTCGGTAGGATGTCCCAAACTTTGTTGGATCCACTCTCCACGTTCCACATTGCATGCTCAAAGTGGACTCTGGGAAAACATAGCATATGCAAGTTTGGTGTCAGCCTTCTCAGATAGGGCATCCTTATCACTGAGAAGCAGTTGAAGCTGAGAGTTCGGAGTTGAGGCAGTGGTTCTGTCCAGTGCGTTTCCAGTCAAAACCTCCCGCACTCGGAGGCTCCAAGATGGAGGGTGCATAGTTGTTGGAGTTCACTCAGGGCAGCCCAGCTCTCGGCAGAGAAGCTCTGCAGCCCATATAGTTGCAGTGTCTTCAGGCCCGTGGCCAGTCGAGCTACTTCTTGTACTGGTGGTACGAATCCGATTGTCAAGTTCTTGATCTCCGGTTTCTCCAGGCTTCCCACGGAGCCCTCCCACATCAGCACCGTCATAACTTGATCAGGCAGTGCATCCCGTATGTCAGTGGTCATGCATCACAGCCGGACTGAGTGCTGCCATTTGCTGTGCTGACAGCAGTGAAGGATGGTTTTCAGGTAGGTTCCATTGGGGTCTGTCTGGATGGATTCAGCTGAGTGAAATCCCTTGAACACTCTCAGTTGTTGGGTTTGAGCATCGGAGATGAGGAAGTCGGGGTTGACGGGCATGCTGAAGTGAGCAACGGTAAGGATGGATCTGGGGACCACCTCGTCATCATCACTACTCCACGCTAGACAGATCTTATTCTTCCATTAGCAGGGCAGGTAGTGTCCAGGTTCCCGACCGTCGAGGACTTCCACCATGTTCTTCAAGCAGCATGGCCTCCACAAGGCATATCAGGCCAGGAGCTTTGGAAGATGTGGTTCCAGTGCAGCGATCATCTGGTCCTCTCGCATCTCTCCTTCCATCAGTGTCTCCTCCTCATCACCACCCAGACTGGACCTCGCGTCAATGGCGATGGCTTCCATCCCCTTGTTCAAGTTGGCCTCCCTTTCCTATTCCACTTCCTTCCGTCCTTCCACCCCCAACATCAGAATTTGTCGTTTCCTCGTGCTGGGGGCCAGAGTTCCGGATGGAGGAAGGAATTGGACAGTTGGCGGGATGGTGAACATAATTCGTATGAATGCATAATGCTGTAAACTCATTTTCCTTCAGTTCTATCTTCTTGTAGAAAATGAGTGAGGGCTTGTAAGAATTGCGCTTAAAGAGCTCCTTATCTGTCCCTTTGTCAAAATTTGACTGGGAATGATCCTTCGTTTGGGGGATCAGTGGGCAGTCCATGCTGAGCTGGAGACAGCATGCACATGCAACAACATATGCTCCTGGTGAATAGAATTTCACCATGAAGCAGGGTAGCACCCCATTGCTTATAGCAATGGCCGCAGGTCCAAGTTTGGTATGACCAAACTTTTACCTTGCTAGCACTTAAGTATCTGTTAGAAGGTTGGACAACCTACTAAAGACAGGGTTTCGCCAATTAATTATAGACCCTTGACAGGATGGCTCATCAGTATAGACCTGTCAGTTGGCGTAAGAATGATGTGATATCCACACCATGCCTAAGCTTGTTGTGCACACTGGTTGTGTGGCCTAGATAATCTTTATATGATATCTACAGCAATAGGTTGTGCATAGTATTATTGCCTCATCAGACCCGGATATCTCTTTTTGATTGTTTCTATTCTTACAAGCAGATTTGGAAGGCTAGCACTTGAATTTTTGTAGAATAACATGATGCTAGTTGCCAAGCAAATCAGGGATCGCAACCAAATAACTTGCAGTGGATTTTTGGCAAGAAAATTTGGTCTGACTATTGATCAGGGATCACCCAAGTTTGTTTGCTAGGTATTTCCAAACAAAAAACTTGGCCTGCTTTTCTTCCAATGGCAAGACCTCTGGTGCATGGGCTGAAAGACAGTGTCCCCAATATCATGAACAGGAGGACAATATCAATGCGATAAGGTGGCTGCCAGAAGTAGCATATTGCATCGCACCATGGGCATAGCCCATGGTGGTTCCGTAGAACTAGACAGCCTGCGCAATTTGCGCGTCGACAGCTGTTACTATGGTAGGGTGAACATAATTCGTATGAATGCATAATGCTGTAAACTCATTTTCCTTCAGTTCTATCTTCTTGTAGAAAATGAGTGAGGGCTTGTAAGAATTGCGCTTAAAGAGCTCCTTGTCTGTCCCTTTGTCAAAATATGACTGGGAATGATCCTTCGTTTGGGGGATCAGTGGGCAGTCCATGCTGAACTGGAGACAGCATGCACATGCAACAACATATGCTCCTGGTGAAGAGAATTTCACCATGAAGCAGGGTAGCGCCCCATTGCTTATAGCAATGGCCGCAGGTCCAAGTTTGGTATGACCAAACTTTTACCTTGCTAGCACTTAAGTATCTGTTAGAAGGTTGGACAACCTACTAAAGACAGGGTTTCGCCAATTAATTATAGACCCTTGACAGGATGGCTCATCAGTATAGACCTGTCAGTTGGCATAAGAATGATGTGATATCCACACCATGCCTAAGCTTGTTGTGCACACTGGTTGTGTGGCCTAGATAATCTTTATATGACATCTACAGCAATAGGTTGTGCATAGTATTATTGCCTCATCAGACCCGGATATCTCTTTTTGATTGTTTCTATTCTTACAAGCAGATTTGGAAGGCTAGCACTTGATTTTACCGCGGAGCGGCCCGAAGGGCCGCTCCGCGGTCTATAGAGGTTACTGAACTTTTGTCCTGATATATATATATGTGTGTATGGGTATCTGGAAATGCTGTCCACGGCCGAATTCTCAACGGATCGGGACAAACTTTTTTTTTTCCTGAAAGGTAATGCTATTTTAGGAAGATCTGGAGGGGTAGACCCGGAATTTGAGCATTTGAAACATTACTTTTTTGGGTAGAAATGTTGAAAAATGGGGTATGCTGTAAAATGCTCAATTCTCAACGGATTTTGACAAACTTTTTTTTTCCTGAAAGGTAATAATATTTTAGGAAGATCTGGAGGGGTGGAAGTGAGCCCGGAGCATTTGAAACATTACTGTTTTGGGTAGAACCTTTGAAAAATGGGGTATGTTGAGAAATGGCAGATTCTCAACGGATTTGGACAAACTTTTTTTTTCCTGAAAGGTAATAACATTTTAGGAAGATCTGGAGGGGTGGAACTGGTGCCGGAGCATTTGAAACATTACTTTTTTGGGTAGAAACTTTGAAAAATGGGGTATGTTGAGAAATGGCGAATTCTCAGCGGATTTGGACAAACTTTTTTTTTGCTGAAAGGTAATAACATTTTAGGAAGATCTGGAGGGGTGGAACTGGTCCCGGAGCATTTGAAACATTACTTTTTTGGGTAGAAATGTTGAAAAATGGGGTATGCTGTAAAATGCTCAATTATCAACGGATTTTGAAAAACTTTTTTTCCTGAAAGGTAATAAAATTTTAGGAAGATCTGGAGGGGTGGAGCAAGTCCCGGAGCATTTGAAACATTACTTTTTGGGTAAAAGTTTTGAAAAATGGGGTATGTTGAGAAATGGCAACTTCTTAACTGATTTGGGCAAACTTTTTTTTTGCTTAAAGGTAATAAAATTTTAGGGATATCTGGAAAGGTGAAAGAAGTCCCGGAGCATTTGAAACATTACTTTTTGAGTAGAAAGGTTGAAAAATGGGGTATGTTGAGAGCTCCGCGGTCACCTATTGCGCTCTGCGCCATATACTTGTTGTAGAATAACATGATGCTAGTTGCCAAGCAAATCAGGGATCGCAACCAAATAACTTGCAGTGGATTTTTGGCAAGAAAATTTGGTCTGACTATTGATCAGGGATCACCCAAGTTTGTTTGCTAGGTATTTCCAAACAAAAAACTTGGCCTGCTTTTCTTCCTATGGCAAGACCTCTGGTGCATGGGCTGAATGACAGTGTCCCCAATATCATGAACAGGAGGACAATATCAACGCGATAAGGTGGCTGCCAGAAGTAGCATATTGCATCGCACCATGGGCATAGCCCATGGTGGTTCCGTAGAACTAGACAGCCCGCGCAATTTGCGCGTCGACAGCTGTTACTACGATAGGGTGAACATAATTCGTATGAATGCATAATGCTGTAAACTCATTTTCCTTCAGTTCTATCTTCTTGTAGAAAATGAGTGAGGGCTTGTAAGAATTGCGCTTAAAGAGCTCCTTGTCTGTCCCTTTGTCAAAATATGACTGGGAATGATCCTTCGTTTGGGGGATCAGTGGGTCATCATCAGTGGATCAGTGGAGGGATGAAGAGAGTGGAGCCGTTCCCTTGTTCCACGGGTTTGGCGGTGGCACTATCCACACTGATTCCTGGCCTCCACTTTCCGATAGTTTCTCCCTCACCTTGACCAGTTCCTTCCAAATGAAACGGTGAAGATGCTCTTGGACTTGGTCATCCATTGGGTAGCCGAGCCTTCTCAGGTCCGTCTCCAGGGCTCGGATCTGATCTCGCGATCCGTGGTGCTGCACCAGCAGATCAGTAGTACTCCTGAGTACCTCCTGTAGTCGCAGGCGAGTGAGGGGGAAGTCAGAGGACTTCCTCAAGGCATGGTTGGGTTGGTGTCGTTCCCTCAACTGCTCATCCTCGCTCTCACTTCCTGGTTCTCCAGTCCCATTTGTCAAGATGACTGGTTTTGGACGGGTGCCTTGCCTGGCTTGGAACGGTGATTTTACGTTCCCTACAAGGAAGCTTCCCAGGGGGCTGGGGAAGACAGCGAGCCCTGGTTGGAGTTGAATGCTCCAGGGTGCGGCATTGGCTAGGACGAATGCATTCACGTCTTGCCTGAAGAGGATATCCACTTCCATCAGGTCTTCCTCGTTGCGTGGTGGCATGTTCAGTAGCTCTGGATGTTTGTTTTGGATTCGGTCCCACTCCTCCTCCGTGAAGGGAGCCTCGAGGGTGAGTGGAGGGCAGACCTCTCCTTTAGGAACCCAGGCGTCCAGACTGAATTCGAAGCCGCTGGGTGCACGGACATTCAGATGCACCTTCTTAATCCACATCTGATGCCACTCCTTGTGTCCAAAGACTCCGGTGTTGATCTACTGTTCGTCCAGTGTCTCTAGTCCTAGCAGCTCCACTATGCGGCTGGACACAGCCATCATCTGAGAGTCGGAGTCCAGGATGCAAGCGAATGCTATATATTTCAGAAAATGAAGAATTTGTTGTTGTGGCTTATGGGCCAATGTGGCTTATCAAATGAAACCATAACTGCTTCTTTAGAAAGCGCTGGGAAAGATTAAATCATTTGCAGCACCTTTAAAGCAAAAAATAAAAGAATATTGGAATAATTGATTATTATGTGTCTAGTCGATTGATGAAACAACTACCGTTTTTATGTTCCATTAAAATAAGCAAATTACATGAAGGCGTTTTTTTTCAGCATATAGAATGCTGTTGTATGTTTCCAGCTCCTATGCCTCGACTGGACGATGTTGGTTCAAAGTAAACTCTCCACATACACTGATTGTTCTTTTCTCAATTTCCATATTCTAAAACATTTTACCACTGCGTCCTTGGTTGAGTGTTCATTCTTGAGACATTAATTGTTTTTTGTTAATTACATGTGTTAATCCTTCACATCAAATGAAACCACAGCTGCTTCTTTAGAAAGCGCTGGGAAAGATTCGCTACTTATTTGCTACTTTGTTTATCAAGTGGGTATGCGGAGGCTGTATGTGTTAAAAGATTCCGTACATTTGTTGAGGTTATATATTGAAGCTTATAACATGAATTTTCAAAATATTTATTATATCTTAACAAACTTAGACAAACTTAACAAACTTAACAAATTATATCTTAGTCAAAAACCTAAAATCTTGATTTTTCAAAAATTGGAACATCCATAAATTCCTGTATTTACCGATTGCAGACTCCTATTTTTGACGAAATTTAAAAATTTATGTATCCAGCCCAAAATATGTTAGAGAGTAAGCTAGGAGGGAAGTAGGTCCAACCCTCATTGGTTTGCAAAAAATTTGCAAAAAAAACCAGAGAACCATTCATGCTTGTAAGGTCACTCAAAAATTGATGCACTTCGACCATGAAATGTTTGTCACCTTTTTTATGGCTTGATTTCTCAACCACATCAAAGCCGTTTGGTCCCAAAATGATAACACAATTTAGGTATAAGTGTCATTTACTTACTTTTTGTTTTTCTAGGCGCTCCTTGTGGTGAGAAACTGCCTTCGGAGTGCACCACCCTTTCATATACTTAAGGACCAGTCCAGCTGGATAACGCTATGAAATCATAGAAACAGAAAAAGGTTGTTGTACTTTACATGTTAGGTTGTTGTACTTGAACGTTGTTTCTCGACCCAGGGAGCACCTGGAGAGATAAAACTTATATGTAAGACCATCGAAAGTCAATACGACCGATCTGATGGGGTTGGGAAATCAACCCTCAAAATCATGCGAACAAAATGTCACTGCAACAAGTATTTGGCGCAAAGCGCAATAGGTGACCGCGGAGCGCGCAATAGGTGACCGCCCTTCGGGCCGCTCCGCGGTCAAAAATGACTGTTTCTCAGGTCTATATTATGAAATAAGCCATATATTGTTATGCAAGCTAAGGAACGTTGAACCTACTTTCAAACCAAATTTTAACACTGTAGTCCAGCTTATTGTGGGATGGAAAAGTACAGTTTCATATTTAGGTGTGCAGAAAAGGCATTTCCCCTGCATACATCATTGACTGTTGGGTTAAACCTGCAAGGGTATAAACTCGCTTGATTTAATATTCATTTAGCTTCTATAATACCGCATTTGTTTTTTATAAACTTAAGGAAAACCGACAGAAAATGGCAACACGTTTTCACATTACTTTTTAGAAAATGATATTTTGTTATTACATATTATTTAAAAATAAAATACTGATTTTTCTTTCTTCATATCCCATGTTTATTCCCTTGTCAGAAATCAATTTTTACAGACACTATGGCAAGCACAAACCTGAACCTTGACAAAACTCGGCAAGACGTGGATGAACGAGGATATGGAACTGGAGCCAATTATTGCCCACGTACTGGTGCTGAACCTGATGCATACAAACTAAATAACATGCAACAGCAAAATAACCTACGCATAGATGTGGACAGCCAAGGATATGGAACAGGTACTCTTAGAGGATCACGCTCTGGTGCTTTTGGAAAGAATATTCAACTTCGCCTAGATGTGGACAAGGAAGGATATGGAACTGGTACCCCTCGAGGATCAAGATCTGGTGCATTTGGAAAGAAAAATCACCCTCGCCTGAATACATATGAACAGCGATATGAAACCGGGACAAATCCAGTATCACTTGCTAACACTCGTATGGATGCTGGCAGCCTTAACAATGTTCAAATGCAGGGAAGCACTCGCCTAGATGTGGACATTAATGGATATGGAACAGGAACACCTCGAGGATCACGCTCTGGCCCTTTTGGGAAGAAGAATCAATCTCAATCCTTCAATGTTACAAACCATGTGCCGGATTTCAATTTGAACAGACCTGGTAATCTTCCTGGTGGCAATGCATCACTTCAGATCCCACCTGGTTATGCTCTCATCCCTATAAACAATGCCATAGGAGCTACAGCACCCAATCAAGGAATTGCAGGCCGAACACAACCCTCTTCACGACAAGAACATTATGGTCTAAATGTCAATCGAAACATATCAGGTGTTGCACAATTACCGGTAATAGGAAATTCATTTCTTCCAGTTCTCACATTTACGTCGACTGATGGATACATCGCGCTCCCCAGTGTACCTCTGCTGCAACCTTATACTAACCAGTGTTCATCCTAAACCATATTTCCTATTTTTTGTTATTCTCCCTTTTCTAAATTTTTTACTTTATAATTTGTATTGCCAATTAAATAAAATTCTTCAAATTTCTTTTGTAAATCCAATATATTGCTGGAGAAAGAAATAGAATTTTGAAACTACAAAGAACTGTAATCACACTCCTGTAAAGAGGTTGTAAAGCATTTAATTAGACATTTTAGAAGTAAACTAGATCGTTATCCATATTGAAAAATAAAGGCCAAAATAGCTTTGGAGGTAAAACATGCAAAGTTCCAGTCAAAAGCTTAAATGCTATAATGCGTATGCTGGAGTCCTGCTTGATGGTGGCCGATCCAAGTAGAGACGGGGGTTCTGGTGACCATCAACGCCTTCATCTTCGACTGCACCCTGGATTGCTCATTCAACACACTTATTGATCTTTGGCCTTCATCGTTTGCATTTTCTTGCCCCCCTCCTCTTCCAGTGAATGAGTGAAGGAGATAAGTGAAGAGAAGGTATCTACTATCTGGGATGACACTAATGGATGAGGCCAAGACTGCTCCAAATCGCCCTGCCTGCCAACACTGTGGAGCCAGCTGTCAGTGCTCAGCACGTCACATCCGTCTACTGCAAGATCAGAGCCCAGAGCGGACTCAGGAAGGAGAAGATGTAGTACTTTATACTGCTTTGCACCCGCGGAGCGGCCCGAAGGGCCGCTCCGCGGTCTATAGAGGTTACTAAACTTTTGTCCTCATATATATATATATATATATATATATATATATATATATATATATATATATATATATATATATATATATATATATATATATATATATATATATATATATATATATATGTATATATATATATATATATATATATATATATATATATAGGTATCTGGAAATGCTGTCCACGGGCGAATTCTCAACGGATTGGGACACACTTTTTTTCCTGAAAGGTAATGCTGTTTTAGGAAGATCTGGAGGGGTAGACCCGGAATTTGAGCATTTGAAACATTAATTTTTTGGGTAGAAAGGTTGAAAAATGGGGTATGCTGTAAAATGCTCAATTCTCAACGGATTTTGACAAACTTTTTTTTCCTGAAAGGTAATAATATTTTAGGAAGATCTGGAGGGGTGGAACTGATCCCGGAGCATTTGAAACATTACTTTTTGGGTAGAAAGTTTGAAAAATGGGGTATGTTGAGAAATGGCGAATTCTCAACGGATTTGGACAAACTTTTTTTTGCTCAAAGGTAATAACATTTTAGGAAGATCTGGAGGGGTGGAACTGGTCCCGGAGCATTTGAAACATTACTTTTTTGGGTAGAAAGTTTGAAAAATGGGGTATGTTGAGAAATGGCGAATTCTCAATGGATTTGGACAAACTTTTTTTTTGCTTAAAAGTAATTAAATTTTAAGAATATCTGGAGGGGTGGAACTGGTTCCGAAGCATTTAAAACATTACTTTTCTGGGTAGAAAGTTGGAAAATTGCAATATGCGGCTTTTGCACTGTAGTACCCGAAGTCTTGAGAATTGCACAGAAGAGTTGATTTTTTTGTTCACTAGTCATATATGTCGATTCTAAATATGTGCTTACTTTTGAAATTGGTTGAGAAACCACAGACTTGATTTTTGAGTTACAAAGTATCATATACAGGGGGGGGGGGTAGGCCTTATTGGAACAGCTGACTTTGGAAGCCAATTTCACACTTTAACACTTAACATAGAGAGCACTTTAACATAGAGAGCCAATTTTTTTACTGAAAGTAGTCCTATCTGTCCTTGGTTTACCTACCAATTTGTGGCGCAAAATAATTTTCCTAACATGAGTTATGATTTTTTTATGAAGTCACCAAAATTGAAAATGGCTGTGACGAAAAGTTCAATGTTTTGGTGCATTTTCAAAAATTTATTCCTCAAGTTCTATAAAAGCTAGAGACCCCAAAATTTAGCACAAATTAGCCCTCAGTGTCCTTTATAGGTGTATAAATTTTTATAGCTCTAGCATTTTTTGTTGGCTCACAATTGACTCATAAGTAATGCAACTCAATTCTGTGTTTTTGAAATGTCATGAACACAACCAATTAATAAGCCAATGTGATTGCCTAACATATGAGATAGCTTTACAAATTGGGCTATTGTGAGCCAACAAAAAATGCTAGAGCTATAAAAATTTATACACCTATAAAGGACACTTAGGGCTAATTTGTGCTAAATTTTGGGGTCTCTAGCTATTATAGAACATGAGAAATAAATTTTTGAAAATGCACCAAAACATTGAACTTTTCGTCACAGCCATTTTCAATTTTGGTGACCTCATAAAAAAAATCATAACTCAAGTTAGGAAAATTATTTTGCGCCACAAATTGGTCGGTAAACCAAAGACAGATAGGACTACTTTCAGTAAAAAAATCGGCGCTCTATGTTAAAGTGTGTTTGAGAAATTGGCTTCCAAAATCAGCTGTTCCAATAAGGCCTACCCCCCCTGTAAAGGATGCGCTCCGCGGTCACCTATTGCGCTTTGCGCCATATACTTGTTTATTATGTTATTTCATTCCAAAGCTTAAGCACAGTAGTGAAATGATCACAACAATTCTAAACATTCGAAGCTTTATCTTCTTCATTAGTAAAATAAGATTTCTATTTTTATTTCTATCTTCTTCTATTATTTTACAGCTATTATGTTTTGCGGCCTTCCAAGTTGTTACAAAATGGTGCATACTTATATAAAATCATGGTTAGAAATCAGTATTGTCAATTAAGCAAAGTAACTCAATTTAGCGTTTATTGAAATGACACCGACACAACCAACTAATAAGTCAATATGATGTCTTAGCATATGATGTGGATTGTGAATTTGTGCTCACAAATTGGGCTATTGTGAGCCAACAAACAAGGTATTCTCGGCGGTTGCCAAGATGCGCGGCCTCACCTCAAAACACCACCTAAATGAAAATGCATACCAAAATTCAACAGATTTCAGTGAAAAACCATGAATTATGCATGTTCCGATTATTGAAACATCAAGATTTTGGGTTTTTGACCATAAATCAGGAAATACTAATTATATCAACAAGGTTATATCGGCTATCGCCAATAGGTGGGCGGCCTTTTTCACCTTGTTAGGCAATACTATGAAATCAATCAGTAGGTCGGCTAAATAAATGCTACAATGACTCTAAAAATGAAAAGTGACAGTTTGATAGGTCTGGTTTTGGTTTCTGAGGCATTTAAACAATAATAAATAATTTTAAAAGTAAAATGCAATTTTTCGAAAATTTTCGAATTTCAAGACCCCCAATTTCGAGATTTTTTGATCATAAATCTAGAAAAAGGCAGCCCAGACCGTTCCCTCTCGTGTCAAGCTGATTAAAAGGGCAAATGCTGATTCATTGAGCATTAATTTACAAATATTGTTTTTGCTTTTTTACAAGCTCTACATATGAAGGT
>JASANA010001781.1:0-35611 GCA_030248095.1 Ptycholaimellus sp. GST1_10 | reverse complement strand
GTCTAAGATGATTGAAGGGTAACATGGGGACGAGCAGTGGGACGGAGCTGTTCCTGTGGACGATGAATGGGGAGCTGTTGGCAAATGTGAACACGGCTTCTACGGCGCCTAGGCCGGATGCCAGCTCTGTGCTGATACTCACGATAGCTTTCACCACCGTCAACGACTGGGACCCCGACCACCTGGTCATTACCGGCACCTCTGACGGCCTTGTCAAGGTTTTGTTCTCACATCCAGCTCCCTCCTTACGATTACTTTAGTTTTATTTGTGAATTATTTTGGCCTTTCTTTGAAGCACCTTTTTACTTACACCTTAACCCGCTCTTTCAAAACTTCAGCACCCTCCTAGCCTTATTTCATGTTTTCAATCTTCTGATTCTGACGGTTCTAGCTCATTTTTGAAGGTATTTTACTGTAGACTTTCCATCAAGTGTAGGGAGCGAACTCACTTTCATATCTCATGTCCCCACTGGCTTGGCTGATGTTTTAGGTCACTATTTAAGGTGTTTAAGAATTACATTCATTCAATGGTAAATTGGCAACGAAGAACTTGTATATTCTCAAGTACACCAATAAATGATGTTTTCAAATGATATAATGAAATAATTTTGCTGCATGTTCCTATCAAAGCCTTCTGGTTTGCAGATGTGGGGCCTGGAGTACGTGCAGGTGGCGGACAGCGACTCCGAGCTGGGCTCCAGCCTCCGCTCCGGCGCCAAAACGCGCAGCCTCTCCAGTCTCAGCCCCCTGGAGCCCGTCACGCCCGAGCTCCTCCAACAGCGCCTCCTCATCCAGCAACGTCTGCACCTCAGCTCCCTCGACTCCTCCTCCGAACTGGGCCTTGGCCCCGCCGACCGATGGGCCTCCACGGACCTCAGTCCGGAGCCTCTCAGGTAACCATTCCATCCGTAAGCCCCTGACCCGATTGGCTTCTGCTTTTGCGCAATAAGTGTCCTCTAGCACCCGTTTATCGTTGGAAAAGCAGAAGTCAATTGCATTAATACATGTTGGACTATGCTAGCTACCCCCACTTATATTTCCCCCCCCCCCCACTTATACATCCCCCCCCACTTATATAATCCCCCCCCCCCACTTAGCCGTTGGCTTAGTTTTAGGTAGAAATCCGTAGTTGTTGCATGCTACATCCCCCCCCCCCCCCCACTTATGATGCTACACCCCCCCACTTAAGCATATTTTGACTTTTGATGCTAGCTCCCCCCCCACTTATGAAGTTAAGTGGGGGGAGCTAGCATCAAAAGTCAAAATATGCTTAAGTGGGGGGAGGGGGGGGATGTAGCATCATAAGTGGGGGGGGGATGTAGCATCAACAACTACGGATTTCTACCTAAAACTAAGCCTAAGCCTTCCAAAGCCTATGTCATGCCTAAGTGGGGGGGGATTGTGTAAGTGGGGGGGATTATTTAAGTGGGGGGGGGGGGGGGGAAGTATAAGTGGGGGGGGGGGGGGAGCTAGCATAGTCCTACATGTCCACCTTTTTGGGGCCCTGAATATTGCAAAATTATTTTCAGTATAAGCTCTCAGCCATATTCAGGGCCCCAAAAGGTTCTGGCATTGGCAAGTCAAAGTGAGGATGAATTGGCAGCCCCAATCCGGGCGATTCTGGCCTGGGCACGCCGGCCTGCGGAGGGAGTGAGCAGACGGGGAGCATTGGACGGGCCAACTCCTCCGACAGCTTCGTCTTTGTGAGCAGCAAGGAGAACAGCCGAAAACTCCGACCCGGCTTTCATTGGCAGCCACAGCTGCTCTTCAGAACCAAGCTCAGGTACAGGGACCCCGCTCTTTAGTCTCTGAAATAGACCAACAGTGAAAAGAAGAAACAAACAAGATTGGATACGTCAGGTTCGTATAGTGACACTAACACACTTTCAAAAATTGCATTATTGCAAGTTAAAATGGATAATGAATGGTCAAAAATAGCCTCTCCTATCCGCTCTCCTTCAACCCTCAATCCTGAACTCCTAAGCCGTCATCCAGCCACCTGCCCAACTGCAGCATGCACACCTGGGTGGAGCGCAAGGACAACGCCGCCCCGGCGGGCATCACCGCGCTGGGCCTGAGCAGGGACGAGCGGTGGCTGTACGTGGGCGACGGGCGGGGGCGGGTGTGGGGCTGGACGGGTGGGGGTGGAGAGGGGCGGACGCGCCGATCACTGGGTCCAGGACCCTGCTCGCTCCACCTGCACGGCCTGCCAGCAGCGCTTCAGCGTCGCGGAGCGGAAGCACCACTGCCGGAACTGCGGACAGATCTTCTGCGCTAAGTTCCCTCTTTTGACTGGCTGTCATTATGGGGAGGAGAATTGGGGCTAGAAGTGGCTGGTAAAGACTGGGGTTGAGTCTGAGCGAGTGTACTGAGTGTCGGGATGTTTCGTGAGTAAAGTAAAGCTGGCTCTCAATTTCGATTCCTCAATGACTTCTTACTGCCTTGTAAACTTGACATATCTGGTGATTGATGTCTGAAGCTTGTCTTCGGTTTGAACAGGTAAAGCTATGAGAACATTTTCTCATTTCCCCAATGAATACACAACTTCAACATTAGGTTATAAAGCAGAGATTTGGAGGGGAAGAGAAGATGGAGTGCTGATTGCAGATGCAGTCGATTCCAGAGCGAGATTCGCTCCCTGCGCATCAGCAGGCCTGTGAGGGTCTGCCAAAACTGCTACCTGCGCCTCAGAGCTGAAACCTCTTCTTAGCTCCTCCACCCCAGCTTTCATCTCCAAAGAGTCCATCCCTTCTGTCCTGTCCAGCTTCCCCGCTTCTCTGTCGCCTTTTCTCAGCCCAACCAAGCTTTCAGGTTTCCTTACTCCCCAGCTCTAGCTGTTCAGCATATCCCTTACATCATCACAGAGCCCCCTCTGAATGCTTTGAACGAAGATTAGGATGCCAAATTCTGGATCTCTGTGAAAGGGCGTGTCTGGTTCTGATTTGTTTTAATTGATTTGTCGATTTCGCTGCATTACCCTTTTTAAGACTTGAGTATATAGGTGCTTCACCATGAATTGATTAGCGTTGAACAAGGTTTCTGTTTCTTGGCATGCTGCGACACGCTACGGATAATATGTTGTCAGCCAAATGTGATCCGTTTCGCAAATCTTACGATGTATTTCTGCTGTTGTGCGTTGTTTGGGATAATTATCCTTCATCAATATTTGCACGAACTACCAGTTCACGTTGATGACCAATTACTTCGTTAAAAGGGCTTCAGGACAAAGCCTCAGTGCAGCAGAAAACGTACTCGAATGGTTTTTGGCACCGATCATCCTCAAAAGAATTAGCTACGTCTTGATGTTTCATTAATGCACCCAGTGCGATTAGCACTGGGCGTTTTCCAAAAGATATTCAGGGCTCTCAGCCACTATAGACAGAGGGCGAGACTGGGTGTACCTGAATACGTTGGCTAATAACCAACGCCTAAGGCTTACGCACAGAACTAAGCCCTCCTTTGCAACCTTCCCCTGCTAAGTCCATGAAAACTCAAATTGACTAGTATTAATTCTGCCCAAAAGTCTTAAGGCACATGGAATGTAGTTTTTTTAGTTGTCGTTTCGTGAATACATAAGTCAAAATCAAATATAATTTTCTAGGTGTCTTCCATATTCTTCTACGATCGAAGAGCTCTTCTAAGTAACCCAGAAGTTCCCGGAGAACATCATAACTGGCTATCACTTTGATTCTTGTGTTAATTAGCTTTTACGTTTTTGCTGCACCAATATTTAGCGGATTTTCTTTAATTTTTTTACTGCATGAGCAGCAAAGCGATCATTTCAACGTCAAAATATTTGGAGATCATAAGGCCGACCCGGGAATGTGCTTAAAAGCATATGACATGGGAACCGCAAATAAAGCAAACCTTGGGCAAATTCATAAAGAAATAGCGCTTTATGTGTGCCAATCATTCGCTCCGCACTCACTGATAAACTGCACCAAAAGTTGAAAATTGCGAGCTCTTGTTGATGACGTTAAACTGAGGGGGTTTGGAAAATAACATTGATAATGACCAATTGGCAGGTATCAAGATCATAGAGCATGTGTTTGCTTGCACTAAGTTTTCAATTTGAAACCCCTTAGAACTGAGTAGGCGCCTGGAGGAGGTAAGGAAGGGGGGAAGCATGAGGTGTGTGATAGGAGTGTGGGTGGGGGGAGGCTACTGCCACTCCTGCTCCAGGAGCAGTGTCCGTGAGCTGGCGCCGGGGCTCTGCCGATCGGCGGCCGAGGGGAGGATGGGGCGGCGGGAGAAGTCGAGGACGGGCACTGCGGGGGCGCTCACCAGACTCGAGGTCGTCGTCGTCGCGGAGCCCGACTGGATCAGCAAAGGGGCCGACGCATCTCCGCTCGGCGGCAGCACCAGCGAGGCCTGCTCAGCACAACTTTTGCTTCTCTGCCCTCTTGAAGGACGTGAGCGGTCCCAGATGGGTTGCAACCGGACAGCTGATGTTTCAAATTGGGATAATAGTGCCGTGTGGGCAGCCAAAGTTTAGAGACATTGTGCGAGATGATGAGCATTAGAAGCAACCTTTCGTGATGGGAGGCGATTGTAGGCAGTCTGTCGGCGGGCTCTCCGTCGTTTGCGAATGTTGCAGACCAATAGGCCGATGGCCAGCATCACCAGCAGGCCCACCAGCAGCAAGATGATCAGGCCAGCGACTGCAATATCCAGGTTTTGTATTATTAGCAGAATTAAGAACAAAATTTTGAAAATTTTAAACACTGTAAAGATTTATTCTTATTTCATGTTTCTGTTTCAGGTTGTAATGTTACGTGATTTGTTTCTGTAATTCATTAAAGTTTTCAACTTAAATGTTGCAAATTATTAGTATTTTACAGTCATATAATAAAGCACTTCTGGAAGCCCACCGATTCCACCGTTTTCGGCATAGGACTAATAAATAGGCTGAAACATACGCAATGCCATTCAATTACCAGAGAACGCTTCACTGGCACTTCTTATACCAATCACCCCAGTCATCCATTGTTCAGCAACCCCATAGATGAGAATTGACAAAAGAAGGGACAAGAGGAGGACCCGTGAGATGAGACAAGGTGGAGCTGGCGGCAAAGGCCGGCCAGCAGTCCATCTCCACCTTGTTCCAGCAGCCCACCCGCATGTCCCAGCTCATCGTCATCCTGCCAACAGACTCCAACGGCTCCAAACCCTCCATCCCTACTTTGCCTCCCACACTCTGCCAATTTCCTTGCCGACAGACCCGCCAATAATCCCCGTTGCAATCCCAGGCGAAAGCCTTTTAAAAGCGCCTGCTTCTCTGGGGGGGAGGCTGAGGGGCGGTGTGACAGTTGGGTGGGGGACAGGGAAGGAGAGAGGACTGAGCCAGTTGGGAGAAAAGAGAGCCAGCGAAATTGACAGCCACTCTCCACTTTCCTCCCATCGGAAACAGACATGGCCTACGACAAAACGTCTAACCCGAAATTTTGTCGAATTTCTCCCCGGACGGAAATGATTTCTGACTTTTGACGGTATTTTATTTATATTTTTCTGGGTTTTTAAATTTCGGGTAAAAGCGGTATTTTTTTCCAGTTTGAGACATTTTGAACAGGCAGTTTGCTTGAGTTCTGAGAGGTGTAGGCTACATCTGAAGCATTCTCGGCTGTCCCCTGATGCCTAGAAGGCGTGTAAAAGTGATTGTGAGAATGTAACCTTGAGCTTTTGTGATCATTATGGCCCTTCTTTGCCCTTCTGTGCCTCTCTCTTTGTGAATCAGCTGCGAAATACAATGGATTTCTGAAAATGTACTTAGAGTTTTGCTGGAAGGACTGGGTTTGCTGGGTTTTACTGACATGGAAGCCTAATGTTTCAAAGGCCTCCCCCGATGTTATGTTATAACATAGGAAGCTCAGTACCCAGACCCCTTATGTTTCAAAAACCTCCACCATGGAGGTGTATTGATCAGTTATTACATGGAGGGAAAGCTCTTCATATGGCGACTTACTGTTGGAGAGACTTCAAGCCACATCACTAACCTCCTTGCATTGACACAGCACAGACAAAGTCTGCTAGACAAGTACTAACCAGGCACAACGTTGCTTAACCTTGCAGATCGGATGGATGGAAGCCAACTATGTTTTAACATAGGCACCTTCTACCCAGGTTCATAATGTTTCAAAGGCTTTCCCCTGCCAATGTTATAGAATGTAACACAATGGAGAACATTCAGTTAGTTACCAAATCCCAACTTAAAATACTGAGTACGAGGCGAATACTGATGAGTCCAGCCTCTAAGGCCAGCTGGTCTATTCTTAGGACGAAACCTGCTTACTCATGAACAGACCATAAAACCTAAAAATCTCCAAAATAACCAATTTTAACACAAATTAACAAAAACATGAGGTGAAAACCCTGCATTTAAGCAGAAAACTACCAAAAAAGGTGCCAAAAATCCAAAAAATCATTGACCACTCTTAATCACATTTGGCTTGCCTGTAGTACCAGATATTTCTTCCACTTTATATTTATAAAAGAGCAAAAAATTATATTGAGGATGGTCCAAACCCAGCCCTCACTGGTTTGGGTCAAACAAACAAACCACTTGACCACAAAGCCCATGATCAACAAAATCTAATTGGGCATTTTAATTATGCAGTCAATTATACCTTTGCTTGGCCAAGTGAACTCTTTACTACTGTGAGGGGGTGATTTATGCATACACCTAAATCAATCAACTATAACTCCAGAGCTACTCAATATTTTTTGACGCAAATTTATTGCTCATTGGCACAAAATGTACACTACATTGTGCTCAATTTTTGCCAAGCATCAAGATGGAAAAGAATGGGCAGGCATTTAAACTTTTGTTCTGGGTGAGTGGCTGAGTGGTCTACATGGCCGTCCGATATGCGAAGTTATGCGTCATCGGGCATGGTTAGTACTTGGAATATCCCTCCAAGGATAATAACTGGGGTCATTTGAATGTCTTAAATTAGCAGCAAAGTATTCGACTCTCTATTCGACTCGCTATCATCGATAAGAGACTGTGCAACAGTAATTCCAAGCATGACAGCATAAAAATATGACATAGTTTTTAATTTCTTTGCTTTATGCTGTGCAAAAGAGCACGAATTGGAAGCTTTTGATTGATACCCTTTCATATTGCTTTTTGCTTTGATACCATCCTTCAATTTGTTACTTTTTGATGTGTCAAATAAACATAATTTTAAGTTTTTGTAGTTCATAGGAAAAAGGTCTAATAAAGACCTTGACATTGAAATCTGCCTTAGTTGAGCATCCATTATACCAAAGCTGGCACTCATCGTCCATGGTTGAAATGTCAGTTGGCTCGAAAAGAGAGGCTGGGCACTGACAGGTGCTCCTTTCTTTGTAAATCAGTTGCGTTTTACATTGAAAATGTTTAAATACAATGTAAAAACACGTTTACAACACTGTACAGCATATAATTCTGTCTGGGTTAGGTGCTGGCTTTGAAATCCCATGTTGGCGAAATCGCAGTTGTCACAGTTCCATGGGACAGCCGGCCCCCTTGATTCCATTACCCCAGAAGCTCCCATGAGTGTGCTATGCTGTTATTACAGTGAAACATAGTTAAATACAATCTACAAACACATTTACAACACTTTGCATCATGGAATTCGGTCAGGGTGAGGTGGAAGCACAACAATTCCATTTTGGCGAAAACGCAGTTGTCACAGTTCCATGAGACAGCCAACCCGTTGATTCCATGACCCCAGAAGTTTCCATGACTGTTCCATGCTGATTTTACATTGAAACATGCAAGAATACACTGTACAAATGCATTTGCAGCCCTGTGCATCATGGAATTCGGTCTGGGTGCTTTGGATGTGCGACAATTCTGCCCTGTCAAAAACGCAGTTGTCACAGTTCCACCAAAAACACAAAATACACGTAACAAACATCTGCCAAGTAATCACCCACATAAAACAAAGCATAAAAAGCAATATTACGCTTCAAAACTAAATTTTATTGCATCCAAATAAATTTTATAACTCTTTTTAATACTTTTTTTATTTCCAGTTTAGCAAATAAAAAAATAAAAAACGTCAAACATGAAAAAAAAAATTGCCTCCTGGAAACTCTCCAGGAAAAGCTCCCTGAAATGAAAATAAAGCTCATATTTTTTATTTTAGTCGTATTAAACGAATTTTATAGGTAAGGAATTTTTGAAAATTTCGGGTATTTTATTTTTTCAAGTCGGGCCCCAAAAAAAATTCGGCCATGTCTGATCGGAAACGGAGAGCCGGGCTGAAAAAAGCTGAGGGGCCAAAAGCCCCTGCTCGCTACGGGAAGCCTTTGAAATGGGGGCTGGCTGGGAATCATTTATCTGGCGCCAAATTACCCACCACGAAGCCATTTCCGCGGAGAGGGGCTAAAAAGTGGAAGGAGAAGGGCAAAAAATACAGGAGAGTATTTTTGGAACCACTGAAGCCGGAGGAGAGAGTATGAGGAGAGAAGGGGGTGGGCGGAAGAAGGGGCCGGGACCTAATCAAACTGTCCCCTCCTCCGCCCGGCCCTCCCACTCCACCCCCCTCCTGCTCTCCCACCACCCAGCTCACCCTCTCCCTTCCCTTAGGTTGCGCCAGGAAATGCACAATTGCATTTTGATCAACCCCGTGGAAAGCAATACTTTTTGGGAGAAAAAAACAGGCCGATGTAGCAAGTCTGGCGAATGATCCAGAACAGATGGTTTCTCGTCAGTGCTAGTTGTCTAGAATATTAGGTCAATTTTCCTCAACTTTCAAAAAAGTGGCTTGCTTTTGGAAAGGCATAGGCTTTGGTAAGGTGAAAGCACAAAGTATAGTGGCGCTTACGTTTAGATTGAGGCTCTAGCTTGGAAATAGTTAGTATAGTGACGCTGAGATACGTTTCTAAAAGGCCAATTTCGCAAAATTACGGAAGCTCATGAAGGGGCCCATAGATCTAAATAAAGCAACCATAATCTAAATAATCTCTTGATGTAACATTCAACGGCTGGCTCCTAGAACCCCCCCCCCCCCCGAAGATATACACCCCCCCCCGAAGATATACACCCCCCCCCGAAGAATAACACCCCCCCCCCCCGATGATATACACCCCCCCCCGAAGGGTACTATATTGAAAATTTTTTTATTGCCTTAACATACTTCTCTTTACATATCTCGAAATTTAAACTCACGGAATTTTTATATAAACAACTATATACTTACTTTTTACTAGTTAGTCTGCCTACTACCAGGAGTAGTACTAGGATACTGTTTACGGCAACCCCTTAGGCTTAGTCAAAATGCGCGTATACTGTGGCAGTACCACCCATAGTTGCTTAGGAGCCATGGTCCATACTGTGGCAGTACCTACTAGTTGCTTAGGAGCCATGGTCCATACTGTGGCAGTACCTACTAGTTGCTTAGGAGTAAAAAGTAGGTATTTAATCATCTACATGAAAATTCCGTGAGTTTAAATTTCGAGATATGTACAGAGAAGTATGTTAAGGCAATAAAAAAATTTTCAATATAGTACCCTTCGGGGGGGGGTGTATATCATCGGGGGGGGGTGTTATTCTTCGGGGGTGGGGGGTGTATATCTTCGGGGGGGGTGTTATTCTTCGGGGGGGGGGGGGGGTTCTAGGAAGTCAGCCCATTCAACAGAATAAAATTGTTGCCAGCTTCAATCTGCCATATCACACAATTGTGATGTCAAAACTCAAAACTCAATTTTCAAATTTTAAAAATGATACATTTTTATAGTAAAATTACTCTGGGGAACCGTTTACACGACAAATAAAATCCGTTTGCAAATTTTGGAAATTTCCATATTTTTAATTTTCATAAATAAGATTGTGTTTTTATTTCCAAATATAATTTTCATTTGGCAGCTAAATTTTTCGAAAAATCCTGTTTTTCAATTTATGCATCAAAGCGCTTGTTCAGTATATAACGTAGATAACTCCCTTGTTTAAAGGCAGAATGTTAAGAATGACACTGCCCCCTACTTGATGAATGAATAGAAAATTACCTGAAATTTTACAAAATGGGAAAACTTTTCTAGCCACTTTCTTCTGAGACAATAGAATATACCTTCTCAGAAACGCTTTCATGGGGACATTTGAAGACTATTAGTCGTTTTTAATGAATGTTGAGAAAGAGCAGATTGGAAAATTCGCTTAAGACGGACCTGTCATGTGTCCTCTTGAATAAGGCTCCAGCGACATTTCCCATCCTTTTCATTCTCATATCACAATATCCCAAGCGTATCACCATTCCCATTCACGCTAGAACAATGCATGAAAAAGCACTAACAAAATAGCCAATGGCCGGGCGGATCGTGACTTGGATGAGGCTGCCAATTGGGTCGCTTCATGAGGCACCAGTGCAGAAGTGAGAAATCCGCCAAACTCCCGCTAGCCTCCTGGCAAGGCCGCATAGGCCAGTGCCCTCTGCCTGCCCCTTTTGCCCTCTCCGATCTTTGCAAATCCAGTTCAGACCTCAAACGTCCAGCTCCAAAGCAGCAGGACCGCAGCCGCCTATTGATCCCGTTCCCAGCAAAAAGGTCAAAAGATGGCTCGCTTCAGATTAGCCGGCACAGCTGAAACCTCGGGGGAGAAGCACTGAATGCCCAGTGATGCCTCTGCCCTTCGCCTCTCCCCAGGGGAAGGGGAAGAAGCGGAGCGGAACAAAAATGAAAAGCATACATCTCCTGCCCCCCCCCCATTGGCGGGGGCATCTGGGGGGCTTCTTCTAGGGGGGAAGCCGGCAGTCTATCCAGGGGGCAGAAATTGGCGACGCCAAGATGGACAGGGTTTCAAGCGCGCTCTGACAGCTCTCCCACAAGACATTCCAGCCTTTCCCGACGCAGCCCCAGCTCCTTTTTCTCAACCCCCACATCTTCCAGGCATTAGGGCAAGACGGCTGGCCAAAAACCCCCGCATCCAATCTACCCCTGGGAAATTCTCATCCTAGCCCGAAAAAGTATACGAGGCGTCAGCTAGGCGCACCCCCCACTTCCCCGCTCATTGATTCCAGAGTGTGAGTGTGTATGTGTATGGCCAGAGCAGGAATGCAACTATCCTGGCAGGCACCCCCTTCGCTATCAGCTTTGCGCCAGAATAGCTCTCTCTCTGCCCTCCCCCGCCCATTTTCTCCTCCATCACTGGAGCAGCCAGAAAAAGCGGGACCTATTCCGCTATTGACCTCACTGGGAAGCCTTCAAGGCTGCGGCTGGCTGGGCTGGAGGCCCTTTGCACTTTCTAATAGGCTTAGCCTGGGGGTATGCGATTTCTAGGCCATGATCTGCTTTGCGGCTTCCCTCAAGCCTAATGCTTCGATAACTTTCTTAGTCGCTGGGCTCAGGATTCTATTTTGCAAGACAAAAACCTTCAGTATCGCTAAGGGTAAAAAAGTCGTAAAAATAGCTGCTAGCACAGCGCAAAATGAACTGCAATACTAATTTCCGGCCCATTGTCAAGCAAGTTGCACCGAGAGGTGCTCTGGAAAAGGGCTTTTCGCTACACTCAATTTCAAGCAAAAAAATGTTAGAGGTGCACAATAAATACATTTTTTCTCTGTAGAATGGATGGTTATTCTGCTGTTCAAGGGCTAAAAGGGCAAAAAGGAGCAGGATCCGAGGAATTGAGGATTCATGGGCGTACAACTGGTGCCCTGGAGGCCAAAAGCCATGACGACTAATCTAGTCGGAGAGAAACAGGAAGAATATGACCAATACAAGGTGGACAAAAGCAGTGAAAGTGCCGGTGGGAAATGCCTGTCACGGGCAATTAGCAGGATCCCCGATGCAGCTCCTGAATAAGAGACGAACGCTCGGGGCCCATTCCACTTTCACACGGCTTTTTTGCGAAAAACCTTTCATTTCTCTGCAGGACACACTTTGCTCGGTTCCTTGCGAAAAAGCAATATTTTCAATAACAAAGCTTGATTGTATTTGATTTAAATTCTACTTCAGGCATGTTTGAGAGCAAAGCTACTATTTGTTTTTCTCGCAAATGTCACGAAAAAGAAGAATGCTTGAACTCACAGAATCCGTTGTTGGCTGGCACTGGTTGGGCACGCACTGGGGTGAGAAAGAAGTAGTCCAGTGGGTTGGGCCCATGGCTGTGCATCCTTTTCAGGCTTCCAAATACTTCATTCACTCCAGTTCTAAGCGTAGGCGGACAGATGACTGGCTTCTGGGTGAATGAAAGTGGGCGAGGCAGGAAGGGAGAGAGGCTTCTTCCATGGGGAAAGTTTTAGCAGGGATGTAGGAGCAACCGCGAGACATGCCGAGGGCAAACTTAATTACTTCCCCGCGCCCCCTGCGTTTGCGCAACAGGAGCCCCGGGAGTCTATTCGCTTAGAGTGAACGCTTCTCATCGATCATGCTCACTTTTGCACAAGAGCAAGCTCAATCACCTGTTACTAAGCAGGCGATCATCGCCGAGTAAACAAATAATTAACAGGCAAATCGTATTTAAAATAATCTTTTATTTCAAAATATTATTCAACAGGGAAAACTTGTTTAGCATTTTTTATCGCTTTTCAATACCTTTAAACATACTTTATTACAGGCATATAATTGGATAACTTTCGCTTGTTTGATCGAACAAGGTATTCTCGGCGGTTGCCAAGATGCGCGGCCTTACCTCAAGACACCACCTAGATGAAAATGCATGCCAAAATTCAAAAGATTTCAGTGAAAAAACCATGAATTATGCATGTTCAAATTTTTGAAACATCAAGATTTTGGGTTTTTGACTATAAATCAATAAATAATTAATATTTCAAAATTTCCTCTTGCCAGCTTCAAGATATTACTTTGACGGACGTATCTGCCAAAAATCAACAAAATTCATTGAAAAACCAGTGATTTACGATTTTTCGCATTTTGAAACATCAAAAAATTGAGTTTTGGGTGAAAATCGAAGAATTTCGCCAAGCCCTAATAATGGTGCCAAGGCATCACCAAGACGGACTTTCCTGCAAAATTTCAGCTAATTTCATGGAAAAACCAGTGATTTACGATTTTTAGTGTTTTGAAACATCAAAAAATTGAGTTTTGGGCGAAATTCAAAAAATTACGCCAAGCACCAAAAATGGTCCCGAGGCACCGCCTAGGCGGACCTTCATGCAAAAAATCAGCCAATTTCGTTGAAAAACCGCGGAGTACGGGCCTGGGACACACATATATATATATATATATATATATATATATGCGGACAGACGGACGCAAAAATGGGGTAACTGCTTAAGCTGGCCTTGGCCGCCCGCCGCTTCGGGCAGGGCGCCAGAGCTCCTCCGGCCTCCGGGCACGGGTGCTACGGCCCCTACGCTTCGCCTAGCATGCTTCGCATGCTAGGCTACGCTCCGGGGCCTCCGCACCCATGCCCTCCGGCCTACGGAGCTCTGACTGCCCTGCCCTCCGCGGCAGGCGGCCTTCGGCCGCGCAATAACATATTTTTGAAAATGGTAGTCGTTCCAGAAACTCATGGTTTAATTTGAATTATTCTAAACTAAAACCACTTGATTGAAAATATTTCGAATTTTTATCATTTTTATCTATGACTCATATACGATTTTTACTTTTTACGACGTTTATGCGATATTTTGTTATTTTCAAACTAAAAGAATGCGTATAAGCTCGCATCATAGAATGTAAAATACGGCTAAAATGAAATCTAAGATAACAATTCTTGTGCTGAATTCTCAACTCAATTTCACAAATGCAAAGAAAAATTAGCCACTAAATTGATGGCAAAAACATATCGAAAGGAGCGTGTTTACTTGGTCATACTGGCCCTAAAATTTGTTTGAAGCAGGCTGCTAGAAGGTCACCTGATCTTTGCTGTGCGAAAATACAAAAACGTTGGCCAAATAAACATGGTATTAGAATGGCTTTAAGGGATTAGTTGGACGCCTTTGCTTTTAAAAATGGGCGCTCTCCCTGAGAGTCCATTTGCCCGATTGAGCCAATTCTTCCTCCATTGTGAGAATATCTCCAGTTCCCCTTTTAGTTCAAGCAAACATTTTCAAAGCTGTGGAAAAAACAGGAAACGAACTCCGAAAGGTTTTCGAAAAGTTCCGAAATAATTCATGTGGAAAGCAAAGCAGAGCGATCGGAAAGAGAGATAGGCAAGTGAGTCGATTCCTCCCTCCCTACGCCCCGCGTCTCAACTGTCCCATGCGAGCTCCTTCCTTCAGGCTCCGTTTCCGCTGTCTCCCTAATCTTCTACACCTATTATTTCCCTCCTACCCTTCAATGGCCTAGTCACCTGACACCGGAGCTGTCTCATGTCTCACGCATTTTAGGCCATTTTAGGACACGAGCAATAATACCGCAACGCTCTGGCCTATTCACTTTTATTTTCAGCCAGGCCACCAACTCTTGGGGCTTCTTTTGTTTCAAAATAGGATGAAGTAAAGAGTGGGAATGAAGAGTGTAACCGAGACGAGTGTCGTGATGGGGGAGGACGGGCGGGAAGAGCTTGAGCCGACTCTCCTCGCTGCACAGCGTTCTCATTATCTCCAGCGTGCACAGATGGACCGGCATTGCTCAGCTTATTATCGTCTACTCAAACTTTTACACTCCCTTCACCCGACTTCATTCCGGGTGACTCAGGACAAAGTGGATGAGGCCAACCTGCGTGCTATCAAATGCATGGGCGGTGAGGTGAGAAAGGTGGCGCTTGTAGCTGCTGACAGTGGGGCGGAGCTAATCTATCACTGGCTTTGCTGGGCTTAGGCGAAAGCTGCGGGGGTGGAGAAACGAATGGGTCCCAGAGAGAGAAGGAAAGAAAGGCTCAGTTAGGAGATCATATTAGCTCGGAAGGGCAGAAAAGGGGCCCTAGACGGCCAATGAGTCCCGCTTGTCTGGCAAATTAGGCGCCTTCTTCTTCAGCTCTGTGGAGGAAAAATGGCCTAAAATATCTGCCTCAGGTCTGGACAGGTTTTGTGGTTCGCAAATTTATCCAATTCATCAGCCAACAGCTAGCAAATGTGAAAGCATCTAAAGAATCATTTCCCAAAAAAGACCTGCCAAAGAAGCGCGGCCTTGGAGCCTCGGTTGAAAACAGTTATCTCATTCTATTCCCGGCACAGCTCGGGTATCTGTCGCTGCACAAAAACTCGCTGCCGAAAGCAGCCAGGAAAAGCAGACGGTTTTGAAGTGCTGGGAATCGAATTCTGCCCAGGGCAGCGTGACAGGAGGGAGATTAGCCGAGGGGGTCGGGGCGGGCTGAAAACCGCTGAAGCGTGAACGAAGCGGCCTGCTAATCGCCAATCATTTCCCCGGCGCCCCTCCCCAACCGGGACTGGCCCTCAAGGCTCCCAGTTGAAAGGAGTAGGACTAGCGTGCCTGCTTGCACTTCAGACACCTTTTCTGGGCCCCCAGTCTTGCAATTTGAGATGCTGGACTGCCTATGCGTCTCTGGGAAGAGGGAAGCGCCTAAAGAGGAGTCTGCCGAGGTATAGCGAATAATTGAAGCGGAGCTTTGGCTACATCTTAAATCGAGCTGGATCGAAGCCAATTAGTTTCAGAGTGGTGGAGGCACAAACGCATCACAGCTGGCATGGAAGTAGCCTTCCGCATGAAGGCAGTCGGTGGTTGATTAGACATTAATGCCTGAACTTTTTCTTCTGTGAGTGAAGCTGTCGATCATTCACTCAATGCTCTCGTTTCACATTTTAGGAGAATGCTACAAGGATTGAGATTTAATTTCTCAGTCTACCAACTTGGGCTCTGTAACCAGTATTACCTATGTCCCAGTAAAAACTACTAACTTTACCCATACCTTCTCCAATCACAATAAATCTACTAAGGATGCTTTATATTCAAAAAATCGACAACAAAAACAAATAATTTCGACCTCGCTTTTGGACTCTTCTTCATGTTACTTCTTTAATTTTCACCCACATTTGTCTTGTAACCATGAAAATAATAGGCAATTAACTTCTCCAAACATATCCTTTAAACAGGAACAGGCAGGATTCATTCTCTTCAGAAAACAGGTCAAAATAGGAACCATGACCGAAGCCTTGAACGTAGCGATACTCGGCTCGGTAGCGAACGCCGGGGTCCTTCTTGAAGGCTGCCCACATGGCCTGCTGTCTTCGGGCCAGCTCCGCTGCCGACACACTACGACCCCCAACTGCAATCCAACACTTCAATCACCTTCCTTCCCCTCCCACATTGCCTCTGCTGGATCACCTGGCTCGCATAATGTCCTTTTCAGCAGCTGCATTCCATTAAATCAACCACTTCTTGGCTTAGAAACTAGACGTCAGAGAGGATATTGGGGACCAACGGTCTGGTTTTCGTCATACATCAATTGAAGTCATGTTTACGAAGAATCTGTCTCGATTTTTCATAGGCTTTTAGGAACTGGAGGGCTGCTGGCAACCTTGACTCTCTCGCTCCATCGGTGCTGCAGGAAGCTGTGCACAATCAAAAAGCAGCCCACCCACCAGAAGTCCGCCGCCCCCTTTGCCGAGGCAAACAGGAGATTGGAAAGGGTTGCGGCAAAATGGCCGGCAGCTTTGATTGAAACCCCGCCAGCCCTATCGTTGGGGAAACAGAGAGGCATATTAGCCCGCCGGCAACCTCCTTTGAGAGCTCTTTTTTTCTGCCCTCAGCGCTCTGCTAGCAGAGCGCTACGGCAGAGACCTTAAAAGGCACTAACAAGTTTTCTGCCAACGCTCCGGTGGACGCTCCTCCTGAGGCTGCCACAGGATCATGGCAGATGGATGAAGGGAAGGGGAAGAGTCTTCGGGAGTTTTTAAGAGGCCTGGTGCAGTTAGGGGGGGGGGGGCTAAGGTAATAGGTTTTCTGATAGTCTACCCCCACAAAGTCATCGCTATTATATCGACGTCATAATGACCTGTTGAAAGAACCTAATCAAGCCTGGGGGTTCGAGAGACTTTCTATTCCGGTGGCAACGTCAGCCAGCGGCTAAAGATATCAGCAACAGGAGACAAAAGGGGCATTAGCTAATTGTAACCTGAGTGATTTGTGGGCTCTGAATGGCAGTTGCTGTAGGCTACGCCGGGTGGAGGAGTCAAGGACGCTTTAGCCGGGCGAGCATATTTGGCGGGGGCCTTTTTTGGAGCTGTAAAACAAAAGAGAGGCCAAGAAAGCGGAAGGCTATTAGCAGCGGCCTGGAATGGCAAAAATCGTTTAGAGGCAGCGCTGGGGCAGAGAAAGCGAGGGAAAAGGCAGCGAGAAGACAGGCGCATAAAAGCCAGCCCTCCTACCCCTCCAGAGGACATCTGCCCATGCCCATCCCAGCCTCTCTCTTTCTATCTAACGAAACCCTAATCAATTTCGCTCCTAGAAGAAGGAGAGTGGAATTTTCTAAGGCTGCCCTTATTTGGTGGTTTTAATGAGTGTCGATGTAGTCCTTGATTTTTTGGGATGATCTGTCCAAAGGTTGCATTTTCGACACGACAACAGAGACAGGCACAGGAAATGCTGAAGGCAAGCACCACCTGTGCGAATTTCCCTCGTCCCACCTATATCTGCTGAGCACAATAGGTCAGCCTATCTCTATGGCAGCCTGGAGATACAGCGAAGCTGAGGAGATGGTGGCATAAAATATGGGAGCAGATAGGGAGAAGGATGCGGATATGGGAGGAGGCAGGAGGCTAAGGGCAAGGCGGCAGATGTTGAGGGGGCATTTTTTGGCGGCCAACTTCAGTCCTCTCATTCCTTTCCTGCGTCAATTTTGCCGTCCCCATCGGGAATTCCGAGCCTCGCCCCCTTCAACCTCTGAAACCCGCCCCGCCACCCTCTGGCCTTGGCCAAAGCTGCTTTCCATCGCGCACCCTTAGGCCTGCTAAAGCTTCCTTCCATCTCTCCTCCTCCCACAAATCCTCTCTGCCATTCAACTCGAAACAAAAAAACATTTGTTGAAAAATAATTAATTCTATAAGCTCAACAAAACATCGTTTTATTCTAATACTTCGACATCTATTAGTCAATGTTTTGATGAACAATCAAAAAATGCAGAAAAGTGAAGGTCAAATGAAAGCAAGAACAAAATTCCCGCATAGAAGCAAACTGCATTTGAAGTATAATCTTACAGCCAGGAGGAAGGGCAAAGCGGATGAACCAAATTTGTCGAGCCAAGAGGGAGTTTGTGCCGCTGGGAAACGCATGCAGCCGCTCCCTTTCACTCTCTCTCGCTCTGCCTCACGCGGATTTCCTGCAAAAAGGCACACACCCTTCCCCCAATTGCCACTCCCTAAACACAAGGCCAGCGCGCCAGCTGAAATGAATTCTTTAAGCCCCTTTTCAAGCCCTTCTCCACAAAGCAATTTCACTGCTCGGACACTAATTCCGGTCCATATACATCATCTTCTTCCGCCCCTGCCTCTTTCCGATCGCCTTTAAGAAGGCGGAGATTAGAGGGGATTTTGGCTATTTCTCAGTCCTGAGCAAAGGAAGCAGGGAACATCGATTGGCGGCAGTCGCCTGAAGGCGCTTGTCTTGTCTTGATTGCATTTCCTGGCCCTGTCCTCTCCGATTACCCCACCCACTACCCACTCCAGCCCCCTACCACCCGATCTCCCCCACTGATTCACTTTCTTCACCAAAGGGTATGAGGGCTAAACTGGATTGGGCGTTTGGATGATATTAACATAAGGTTTCTTGGCTAAGTTGTGAAATTACATTGTGGTAGACTTGGAGAAGTAGTAAAACATATATTCGCCAGTGTTAACTAAATCAAATATGGTATAAATCGAATATCTAAAATCCGAACTTGTGATTAGCCAAGAAAATATAAAGCCCAAGCCTCAGCCGAAATAGACTGATGAACAATGGACATAAATTTTGTTTAACAATTGGGGACAACAAATTTCATATTTCAAATTTTAAGTTTTTCAGAAGATTTTATGAACATTTTTCAGACCGCACATGTGTATTTTGCAAAGACGTGTCTCATTTTGATCATGAAAATCTGTGCCATATATCAGATTGTAAATCCACCCCAGCCGTTGCCATCCAACGCAAAACATTCCATGAACCCGTTTCGTATCGTTTCTTCGGTCTGTGCTTGATCAACCAACGTCACTGATGCGTTGCTGTAAAATTTTAATTCTGAAATTTTCATTCTAAATCCAAACCGTCAACCTGCAGTCCGGAGTAGTCCTAAAATGCTGCAGAAGACTACTTTTCCTAGTGCTCAGCTGAGAGCAGGCAGAGCAAGCGAACGGCTTGAGCTTGAAGCAGGCCGTAATATGCTCCACACAACGCAACTTCCTGCTAAACTTCACCTCAAATCATCTATGGTCACAACTTTCAGAGCTGGAACTTTACGAGACGCTTATTTGCCGCGAACAGCGGGCACAGTTGACGATCTCGCCTGGAGTAGACTGACTACCAATGTTTATCTGCGCTTTCCAAGTTTTCCCAGCTTCCTCAGAATGCTGCTGCACGTGCGGCGAAGAGCTTATGAAGGCGTTGATTGGCATGTTCTCAGCCTTCACTGCTACAGCTTCATCAGTATTTCTTGTGGTCTTTGTCTGAATTTTTGGTTGATTGAATTGATCGAATAGACGGGTGGTGTCTTCACTGGGCAGCAGAAGTCGGACAGGGCCATGTTGAAGCATGGTGCAGTGGAGGGTGGCATGGGAAGAGGAAAAGGCGATGAAGTCGCAATCTTTGCAGCTCCAGCGAGAGATTAAGGCAAAGTCACCGAGGTGGATTCGCAGCAGATGCAACGAGCGATCAGAATGGCCTGTCAAAACCTGGCATTGTTGGCAGTTCATGGAAACGACGCAGCAGTAAAGTGATGCTGGCGAATTGTGACTTTTAAGATCCTACAAATACTTCTCAAAGCTACACACTTGATTTGATAATTGAGCACGCTGCTGAAAAGCCTAAAAAGGGGGATCCGCGTACACTATTTTGCCTTGATTTGTTATTACATTTATATTTTGATAAGCCTTTTTAGCTGCTTGAATGAATGCGTGAATGTGTAACTTTGAGAAATAGCATTTCGAACATTGCAAGCAGTCATTATCACGCTACGTCTCTACTCTCTAGCGAACTCTCTTGTTGCCATGAGCTGCCAACCATGTCAGCATCGAACAGGCGAATCTGACCGCTCCTTGCATCTGCTGCAAATCCACCTCGGGGACTTTGCAATCGCTCCTCGATGGAGCTGCGATTTCATGGCTTTCTCACCCTCCGCTGCTGTCCTCCACTGCACTATTCTTCAACATGGCAATCTTCGATTGCTGTTGCCTGGCCAAAACATCACCCAACTTTTTGACCAATTCAACCAACCAGCTCAGCAGTCAAAGAATGCTGGCCATTATGAGAAGGATCCTCTCAACCACGCAGTAGCGGTAAAGGCTGAAAGTTCCTCATCTCCTGCTCAAATGAAATCGCAGCACTCGCGGCATCATATGGGAAAAGCTGGGAAAACTTGGAAAGTACAGAAGGAAATTGGTAGCCCATCGAGTCAAGGTGAACTCCTCACTTGTGCCCGCTGCTCACGACAAATCAACGTTTTGTAAGATTCCAGCTCTGAGTTACGTGACTATGTTTGATTTGAGGTGAAATCTGGTAGTAAGCTGCGATGTGTGGAGCATATAACGGCATGCTTCAAGCTTAGGCCATTTGCTTGCTCTGTCTGCGCTTCGACTCGAACTACCAGAAGCCACATTCTTCAGCATCTTAAAGCCACTCTTGGCTGCAGGTTTGATTGTCTTTTTGTTTTCGTTTTGTGGTAAAATCTAAACAAGGGAAGTTTCAGCGATGCTTCTGTGACATTGGTAAATCAAGCACAGAATGAAGAAATTATACGGAATGGTTTTTATGAATGCTTTGCACTTAACGGCAACGAGTGGGACGGCTTTACCAACTGAGGCATCCGATAAAACTTTTCTGATTAACTTCAAATTTTAACGATGCACACAAAATGAAGAAATTTCGGTTTCGGTTTTGAAGACTTTTCACGAAATAAGAATAATTGATGTTTTTGGTAATTATGTGCTAGAGTGAAGCATTTTCCGTTTCAAGCACATTTTAAAGACAAACCAAGGCCATAGGTGTATCGGCGAGATGGTCTGCTTTCGATCGATACCCACAGTCTTGGTATTTTAGACGGAAACTGGAGAAATGGCCAATTATGTATTTTTATTTTGCCAAATTTTAGACCTTTCACGTTTCTGCCGCACTGAGGCTTATTTGCTTATTTCTGCATATTATTGACCCAATATTTGTCGAGTAACTTAAAAACGTATGGAGAATCAGAATATGCAATAAAAAGGGCCAAAAATTTATGTCCAGCTGTTTCTTGCTTCTTCTCAAAAACGCCTCGAAATTTATGCTCATCCGATCAAGTATGAAGAGCGAGGTCTTAGTGCGTGATCCGATTCCCCACTTATTCACTTTTCCACCAAAGGGGATTCGGGGAAAGTAAGCTTACAGGGTGTTCAGGATACCAGGAAACGCCTGACTTTGAGCGATCACCACTGCCTCAATTTTGAACAAAATTTAAAATGCTTTAGTGGGAAGGTGTATCCAAGTGCCTAGTTTAAATTTGTAAATTTATTCGGCGATTCGTTTTGATACAAGCGATTAAGAGCAATTTTGGTGAAACATGGTATTTTTGAAAGTGTCAAAGTTTTGCTCACCAGTCACTGCCAATGTTCCAGTTCACATCACAAATCACTCAACCATGCCTTCCCGGCATTTGCTTTTACAAGCAACTCGAGCCACCATCATCAGACTCCACCAGGCTGGACAGAGCAATGCCCAGATTCCAGCGCCCCTCCCCAACAAAGGTCTCAGCCGCGGGACCGTCTGGAAGGTCATCCAGCGCCAGGGCTCCACTGGCGGCCAAGAAACCCAAAAGCGGGCAGAATCCAGCTCCACTGAGCAGAATTCTGGGTCCTTGTTTCGAAGCAATGAACGGTGATGATTTGGGCCCTTGTGAAGAGGGAGGGCGTTTCTTTGGATTGAAGGAATGTCCTTGTTGGGAAGGGCTGTGCAAATCTGGGTGTTGCTCTGCCCAGCCTGGCGGAGCCTGGCAATGGTAGCACGAGTTGCTTGGGAAATCGGATGTTGGGGAGACATGATTGAGTGATTTGTGATGTGAACTGGGCACATGCAAGAGCAGGCGGCCCAATAAAGCAAGCCAAAACATTGGCTGTGGCTGGCGAGCAAAACTTTGACACTTTCAAAAATACCATGTTTCACCAAATTTGCTGCTATTCGCTTGTGTCAAAACCAATCGCCGAAAAAATTTACACATTTAAACTAGACAATTGGGTACATCTGTCCGCCAAAGGATTTTTCATTTCGCTCAAAATTGAGGCAGTGGTGATCGCCCAAAGTCAGGCGTTTCCTGGTATCCTGAACACCCTGTAACTCAATTGTGCGTTTTCATGATTCATAATTCTTGGCCAGACTGCAATATTACACTGGTAGGATTTTAATTTAAAATATTTTATTTTTAGAGTCCTAGAAAAAAGAAACAGCTGCCTGACAACGGTACAACCGGCTATAGCAGGATTATTTGGCAAAGAGGCTTGCAGCTTTTTTAATCGCAAATTTTTTACATATTTTGAAATATCGTCAGATCTTAAGCCCTTCCCATTCCATGTCTTCCAACGCAAAACATTCAAAGACAGTAAGACAATGTGGTCAAGACGAATGTGCCCAGCAAATCAGCATCAGCAAAATCCCAGCTCTGAATAGTCTGAATTATGTGATTGCATGTGATTAGAGGTGAAATTTAGTAAAAGGCTTTGATAGGAGCATGAAACGGCATTTTTATCATTTGATCATATTTTGAAATATCGTCAGATTTTAAGCCCTTCCCATTCCATGTCTTTCCACCCAAAGCATTCGGAGAATCCGTTCCTTATTATCGCTTCATTCTGTCCCTGATTCGCAAGCACCACAGAAGCACTGCTGAAAATTTATTGTCAACGTATTTTGCATCGGGACGCAAAATTAGTGAAACCTGCAGGCCGAAGTAGTCTCAAAATGATGCAGAAGGATACTTTTCCTACTGCTCAGCTTAGAGCAGACAGAGCAAGCGAACGGCTTTAGCTTGTAGCATGCCGAAATATGCTGCACACAACGCATTTTCCTCCTAAACTTCACATCAAATCTCACATCTTAATACATTTCAAAGGCTAAAATTTTACGAAACGTTGATTTGCCGTGAACAGCGGGCACAAGTGATCAATTTGCCATGGCCAATCTCTGCTTCCCTTGACTTTTCGCCTTCATCATCATGCTCTCGCTCTTGCTGAGAGTAGCTTTCGTGGGAAACTATTGGTGAGCTTTCAACCTTAACCGCTAACCGCTAATTTTCTTGCATCATCTTTCTGGATAAGTGGTTGATTGAATTGGTTGAAGAGACGGATGGTGTTTTTGCTTGGCAGCTGTAGTTTAGGAGATCCGTGCTGAAGCATGGAGCAGTGCAGGGCGGCATTGGAGGGGGATAAAGCTATGAAGTCACAAGCCTCGCAACTCCAACGAGGAGCGATTGCAAAGTCCCCGAGGTGGATTCGCAGCTGATGCAAGGAGCGAGCAGATTTGTCTGTAAGCAGCCGGCAGCAGGGTTGCCAGCTCATGGAAACTGGAAAGGGGTGGTGATAGATGAATGGTGTTAGAACAATAGGCTCTGACTTCGCTTTAAAGCTCTGCTAAGCCTTTTCAGCTGCGTACTCATCGTTCCAATCCAAGTGTGTAACTTCGAGAAACATCGTATCGCCTCAAAATTAAAAACTATTCATTAACTCATTACTCATCTCCTGCCTTCTATCTTTACCATGAGCTGCCAAAAGTGTCGGGTACTAACCAGCCATTCCGATCACTCCTTGCACTTGCTGCAAATCCACCTCGGGGACTTTGCTTTTGCTCCTCGCTGGTGCTGCAAATCTTACGACTTGATCGCCTTTTCCCCCTCTCATGCCGTGCTTCACTGCACCATGCTCCAGCACGCTTCTATTCGACTGCAACTGCCGGGCGAAAACGTTATCCGTTTCCTTGACCAAATCAAAGAGCCATCGATCCCGTCCCGTCACTCACGCCTTACAGATACTCACCGAATGGGCCCAGCAGTGGCAACTGGCAATCGCCCCAAACAAATGCACACACTATCGCGTCGGCGGCGGTCCCTTGCCTGCACTGTCTGTTGCAGGCAAAGCCATTCCTCAGGCAGAGCCAGAAGGTGTGCACGATCTTGGCCTGCTCCTCCAGCCCAGCCTCAGCTACAAAGCACACATAACCCAGACCATTAACAAAGCAAACTTTGCCAGTTTTCTAATAAAAAAGTGCCTACATATTGCCTCACCAGCCCTCCTAAAACAAGCCTATGTCACATACATCAGACCCCTTCTTGAATATGCATCAACTGTCTGGTCACCTAGCACCAAAAGTGAATCTGACCGCATTGAGCGAGTGCAACGAAAGTTCACTAAATACATATTCCGAAGGTGTAGACTGCCTAACAGAGCTGGAGCCTATGCAGAGCGCCTAACCTCACTCAACCTTCCCACACTAAAAAGTCGCCGTCTCACCTCTGACCTCCTACTCATCCATAGCTGCTACGGCCCCTACGCTTCGCCTAGCATGCTTCGCATGCTAGGCTACGCTCCGGGACCTCCGCACCCATGCCCTCCGGCCTACGGAGCTCTGACTGCCCTGCCCTCCACGGCAGGCGGCCTTCGGCCGCGCAAAAATTCCGTGAGTTTAAATTTCACGATATGTAAAGAGAAGTATGTTAAGGCAATAAAAAAATTTTCAATATAGTACCCTTCGGGGGGGGGTGTATATCTTCGGGGGGGGTGTATATGTATAATACCCTTCGGGGGGGGTGTATATCTTCGGGGGGGGGGGGGGGGGGTTCTAGGAGCCAGCCGTGGAATGGCATGGCTGTCCCATTTTCTTCCCCTTCCTGCACTCAGGCTTGCGAGGTAGTCACCACTTTGTTGTGGGAGTGGGGGGCGGGGCTGGGCTGCAGCTACTCTGGCCGGGGCGGGCGGTGGGCGTCTGGGGGCGCCTGACGACTGCGGAAGCTGGGGCCGGGCGAAGGGCCTTCCTTGCTGCTGTTCAGACCATTCTAGTTGCCATTGCCTCTGACTGATGCCTAGTGATCCCGCAACCATTCTCATTCTCCTACAGAGCACCATTTCATGCTGTTCTGTCTTTCCCGTTTTACGGAAGAAAAATAGAAGAAAAATAGAAGAAAAAGGCTAACTGGGAGAAGGATCTTAACCACGCAGTAACCGTGAAGGCTGAAAATACCCCAACTGTTGCTCAAATGAGATTTCATTACTCAAGGGATCAGGTGGGGAAAACTGGGGAAACTTGGAAAGGACAGAACAACATTGGTGGCCAAAGTGGTCAAGGCGAACTCCTCACCTGTGCCCGCTGTTCACGGCAGATCAACGTTTCGTAAAATTCCAGTTCTGAATTAGGTGATTATTAGTGATTTGAGGTGAAATTTAGTAGAAAGCTGCGATGCGTGGAGCATATAACGGCATGCTACAAGCTTAGGCCGTTTGCTTGCTCTGTCTGCTCTCTGACGCGAACTACCAAAAGCCACATTCTTCAACATTTTAGAGCGAATCCAGGTTGCAGGTTTGATTTTCTTTTTGTTTGTTTCAGTGATCAAATCTAATTTCGGGAAGTTTCAGCGATGCTTCAGTGGCATTGGTAGACCAAGTACGGAACGAAGAAATTATACGAAATGGCTTCTATGAATGCTTTGCACTTAATGGCAACGATTGGGACGGCTTTTCCAATTGAGGGGTCAGATAAATGAATTCGATATGTGACAACTTTTTTTGATCTACTTTAGATTTTAACAGTGCATATAAGGCAATCAATGCTTATGTTCCAAGCTTTTTCGAACTTCTAAGCAAACTTTTTCGAACAGTATTGATGTTTCGAATAAAATTAATTTCCACATCTTCATTAACAAACCAATAATATAACTCCGCTTTCTTTTTTATCCGGTGATACTTGCAAAGTAAAACATCAATCTTCAATCAAATCCTCAATTCTGCAATCTTCATTCTTTGCTTCAATCAATTTAGCTTTTATGCAGCCTGGAACTTAAAACTGGACTTAAAACTGGACTTACCTGGAGCTCCACACAGCGCAACTTCCTACTAAACTTCACCTAAAATCTTACATTATGACATATTTAAAAATTAGAATTTTACGAAATGTTGATTTGCCGGGAACAGCGGCCACAACTAAGGAGTTCGCCTTGAACGGATTCGGAAGTTATATGCTTCTGCGCTTTTGTGATTTGCTGAGCATCGTTTTTATTCCGGCCGGTCTGTTGCGAGTTAGAAGAGCCTGTTTTCAGCCTTCATCGCTACACTGATGGGTTTTCAGCCTTCACCGCTACCGCATGGTCCAGCTCAATATCCTTCTCATAAGCTGTCTTTTTTGACTGCTGAGCTGGCTGATTAAATTGGTCAATTAGTTGGATGGTGTTTTCGCTTGGCAGCAACAGTCGAAAAGAGCCATGCTGAAGAATAGTGCAGTGGAGGACAGCAGCAGAGGGTGACAAAGCGATGAAGTCACAAGCCTCGCAGCTCCAACGAGGAGCGATTGCAAAGTCCCCCAAGTGGATTCGCAGCAGATGCAAGGAGCGATCAGATTCGCCTGTAAGTAGCCGACATGGTTGGCAGTTCATAACCTTTTGAGAGGCTTTGAAAACTAAATTTTGTGACAATTATTCCTGCTAGTGTATGCGCTGTGCACACAGGCAAAAAGACTTGGCAAGCAATAGGCGCCGATATGCTGGCCATGGAGGCCCCGGGCTTCGAAGGCCTGATTTGATTTGAGACTTTTAGCGGGCTCCTAGATGGCTAAGTTTGGAAGCTTAGCGAAGATAGATCAGAATTATATTTTGCTAAAAAACTGGCCTGTTTGCTGTGTTTCTGAAATAATTAGCTTCCAAATTTAGGGTCGTCAAATCCCAAAAAATATTTTCAGCTCCTGTGCAAAGGTGTCATAGACAGACTTAGTCCTCCCGCCATAGATCATGGAGCAATTGAATGGTTTGCAGGCAGGAGACGATGCGCAGTACTGTCCTTTCCCTGGCCGCTGCGGGCCTCCCGCTGCTCTGAAGCCAACGGCTAATAACCCCAATTATTCCACTAATAAGCTCATCTGAGAGAATTCAGGGTCGCTGGACGCAGCGCAGCTAAACGGCTGCTGGAAAACGCCTATTTATTTTCCATCACTTTGCAATAAAGTTTTTTCTAGGCCATGCAAAACCTTGCATCAATAATATTGCATCTGCAAAGCATTTGGATAATTTTGGCTTAGCTTGCCTCTGCTTGTGGGATTCTGCCAAAAGCGGCTTGCAAAGGATTGCATACAGGCACATCTGAATTGGCGCCACAAAGATTTGCACAAAACATTCGCTGCAGCCAAAACATTTGATTGATTGATCTTTACTCCGAATGAAGGGGTTTGAGAAACAGAGAAACGAATCAAAATGTTGCCGTTAGGAGGCTAGAAGATGCTGCATGCAAACACTTTTTTATCAGATGTGCCGTGAACTTGGCCTTGTTTATCATGCGTGTGATATGAGCAGAATAGCAGAGGCTGGGGCGCATGAGGACTACAAGGTCTAGAGTGCCCTCGGCTGGTGCTTGAGGCATTTGAAGGAGGCTTTCAACAGCCATAGTTCCAAGAAACCAGAAACGGTCCAAGATGGGCGATGAAAAGAAGCCGGAGTTCAGGCTGTGCTTCAGCATTCCCTGCAAGGACTACGCCCACATCACGGAGCGCAAGGACCAGTTCATCTCTGACACCAGCTACACCACCATCGTCAACGGACTCAGTCTCAGCTGGCGCATCGGCTTGGGGCCTAAAGGACTCAGGGACAAGTCGGACCCACTCATCTTCGCCAGGCTGAAAACCACGCTCCCGGGAATGTCTGAAGTCAGCGGCAACACCGCCAAAATTTCCGCGCGCTACAACGGAAACAGCGAATGGAAGCACCAGCAATTGGCCAACCCGAAGCTTAACAAGTACATTGAGAACGGGCAGCCAACTGGCGGCTACGGAGACGGGCCTCAGCAACTCTCCGGGCAAGGATCAGGTCCTGGAGGGCCAGTTTCATCTCCGCATCCAAGCTGAAAGCCTTCAGCCGCTCCAATTCTTCCCCAAGCCTGGCCCCCCTTCCAAAGAGAGTCACCTTCTCCGTCACCTCCTCGACCAAGTATTACATTCATCTCTGTCGAAGATAGCCAAGGAATTGGCAAATCATTGCAGATGAGTGCTCCATGGCTCGGCAGCGTTGAGCTGCAGTGCGCTGAAGAGGAGTCGCTGTGGCCCAACGCCGGTCTCCTAACCGCATCCTCCGCCTTCTTCGCAGCTCAGATCAAGCCAAACGCCTCTGAAAACGGACAATTCGTTGGCTTATTTCTCAGCTTTCGTAGCAATCGCTCTATTTTTGGATAACTGCGCAATCGATAGGTTGTTGAATCGCAAATGAGACAGATTGCAGAAGGCCGTGGAGCTGAAGAGCTACGACGCCAACCTGGTACAACTTATCGTCAAGGTCCTCTACACAGCCGAGGTGCCAGAGGAGATCCAGCATCTCTCCTGGCATCGTCTGGTACAGGCTGAGTCATTTCGGGCCTTCAGCAACTTGTCTTCAACTATTCTAGCTGAACATGGTGCGGCTGGCTAAAAAGGTGGAGCCGACGAATCTGGACAACCTTCTGCTGCAACTTCATCGAGTTCCTTTTTCACCCAATTAGTTTTCCCGAAAGCGCCTTCATGGTGAACTCAGGAGCTGGTGCGAAACTTCGATGGGTCGATGGAGATTCGAGAGCTGTTGGAAGCCTGGCGCTTCGCACAGCTCCAAAAACTGCCGATTCTGGCCAACCTCGCCTTCACAGCGCTCACGGCCAGACCTGCTCAGCTATGTTGCCAGTGGAGGAGGCCCGGTTAAGGATGCAAAGGAGTTGATTGAAGGTCGCGTAGAGGGCCTTCCGCAAGCAGAGCTGCTGGAGGTTCTGGACGGCCTGGAGGACTGCCGCCGAGTCATGGGTCCCCTAACCTGACTCGCTCAATTTCTTGCCATTATTTTTCCCTCTTTTACGAGCTGGGGTTTGCGCGATTTTTTCATGCTTTAACTGATGTCGAGTTTCCGTGGACTTGCTTTTCAGTAAGGGTTTGGAATAACCAGTGCCACGGTAAAACACAAAAAAGCAAAAAGCAGCAATTTGAACATATTTAAACATGAAATACCGGGCAATAACACTTTATTGAATTTATAGTTAGACATTCGAATGAAAATGAATACCACTAAAGCCTCAAGCCTTAACCGATATATGTTTAAGTGCTCAAGTAAATCTGGGAGACAACTAGCGTTTACTAATGTATATGTTTAGGCAACGATGAAGTTTATGGCTGCCCTTCTGTTTTTCCTTGAAGGGACCGACCCAGACTCTGCTGTGGTTACTATGGTGGCGGTGAGAAGGAAATCTCCGGAATCTCTGCATCTCCGGAAAAGAACATTTTGAGCATGATAAAGAGAATTGATGGCTGAATGGAGCAGCAGCATCTAGAGAGGGCTTTGACTAAAGGAATAGAAAGGAGAAGAGGCTGGATGAGATCGGAAATAGAGGTAAACAAACGGATTTAGGATTGAATTTCCCACGAATACTGAATTTTTTAGAGCTGTTTATCTGGTTTCTTCGTACCATGCGAGACATGCTATCGAAAGACTATGACGAGCTTTTGTCAGTGTGGACAAGGCAAGTTTAACTAGACAATATCAATTGTTCAATTCAAAAATTCGTTGCCAATGGAATGCCATTACTGAGCACATTCTCACCACCAAAAGGCCTTGAACTACCTAAGATCGTCTGAACTGTCAATTTAAGGCCCTCAGCTGCTCATACCTATCACTTCGTGTTAGGCATCACTTAACTGTCTATGCCTCTTTTTGTACTCCTGAAAAAAGAAATGCGATTCTTTAACATCAGCATCATACTGGCTTTCATTTGCTCCATAGCTTGTTGTAACAGTTTCAGCCAATTTTCTATTCCAAGTCTCCAAGTTTCAGCCAATTTTCTTCCTTTGCCTTAGGGATCAGCTAGGCGTGGGGCAGGAGAATCAGTAGAGGGGCCAACGCCAATGGTCGTAGAACAGCTGCAGCCCAGAGCTGGGGTCCCTTGGATGGGGGCGAAGTGTGCTGGAAATAGGGTGAGGGGTGGTGGAAGGATCTCGGGAGGTGCTTGACGTCACCCCTAGCGCCTCCAAACGTCGCAGCTGGGCCCAGTTGACGTCGCCGTCGCAATTGAGCTCATCCAATTGGCCGCCCTTCCATACCGGGCCATGAGTGTCGTTGGTCTGCAACTCATTTTGCTGTCGTCCACAGAGAAAAGGACTCGACTGCTAATGATTAGAGCATTGAAGTTGCAGACGTTGCAGACGCCTCCCTTTCCTAATAAGATTGAGAAGTAGCGGAAAATGAGGGGCAGCTGCGACAGGTGGAAGCTCAGTCGTTGAAAGGCCAGAGGATGAGTCAGAGATTATGTGTGAAATGGATGTAGCAGATAAGACTTTCCTGTCCAGCCCGCAGTTGGCAAACCTTGAGTAGCCAACAGGCCATGACGCGAGTGCCTAGGGTCCAGTTTTGGATGCCAGACCTGTCCTCGGCGCTGCCTAGAGCGAACAGGGCTAGACAGAGCACAGCGAACATGACGATTGAGCTTGTATCTGGCTGCAAAACTGTGCAACTGTGATTAGCTTTATTGACTCTTTGTGTTTAGACCAGCATAGAAAAAAGGGTCCCGAAAATGCTAACGCATTAGGTCCCATACTTCGCACTAGAATGAAAAAGAAATAAACTTGATCAAAAATGATTTGTAAAAGACATTTCCATTAGTGCCTTCATTCATCCAAAACCAGAAAATGTCCGAGTTCCGACCCTTCCTCAAGTCTCACAATGGAACAAGGGAACTAAAAGCAACCAGGAAAACTGAAATCGAACAGCTGAAATGAAGCGCAATGCGTCAGTGGACAGCATGCATAGTGACGCGATTCGCGTGCAGTGAAGTATGAAGGACGAAACATGCTTTTATAATGGTCACGTCACTTTAACCCATCGCCACAAGCTTTGAAAACCTCTAACTCATATCTTAGACAAGACTAAAATGCTACAGCATGCGAAGCTTATGAATTTTCAATCATCAAAAAGAAATAGACAAGTTGTAAAACAATCGTAATTTATTTAGATTTAAATTGAGCATAAATTTTAACAGGTCCATTTCATTGGTATTAGTCCATCTAAAAACTCCACTGCTCATTGATAAGCAGGCAGCAATTTATGGCAGGTAAACCTTCCTCAGAAGAGTATTTATGTTTATCTTCATTTTTTGCTTAATTTTTGAATTATTTTTAATGTTTAATTTTTTAAATAAAATTTGTAAAATTATTTTTTGATCCTTAGTATTTTTAAAGCCTATCAAAGAAGAAAAAGTGTCCCAATTGAAGCATTCGTCACAAAAAATTGATCACAATGCAAATAAATGCCTGCAAAACTTAATTTTGCTTTAGCTTGTTTCAATTTAATTTCGATATTGTTCATTTTTTACAACTAAAAAATTTTAGTTTTATTATATTATAAAAATTAAACAATTTCTTTTGCATTAAACTTTTTCATTACTTTTTCATTACTTTTTTTTGTTTGTTTTTTGTTTTTAGATGGACTACTACCAATGAAATGGACCTGTTAAAATTTATGCTCAATTTAAATCTAAATAAATTACGATTGTTTTACAACTTGTCTATTTCTTTTTGATGATTGAAAATTCATAAGCTTCGCATGCTGTAGCATTTTAGTCTTGTCAATATCTTGTTCATGTGGAACAGTGGAAGGCATTTTTTAACTTGCCACATGAACAAGGCTTCAAGAAAATGATACTTAAAAAGGCAAAAAATCGTTTGGTTTTTTTGTAAAATTTTCGTTTTTGGCACTGAACTATAATTATTTAAAAATCCAAGCAACCAAGTACTCCTTCAATCAATTCGATTATATTAAACCATGCGAAAATTCGATCACCCATTCATAACCCACCATTCATGAAGCTCGCTCAATAAACCTATTGCATGTACGCTAACCTGACCATCAGTTTAGAAAAACTGCGCAGTTTCACTGAATTGAAACATTAGTGAAATGGGTAGATGACAAAATCGAGCAAAATCGGTCTCACAAACATGAATTGATTGAGAAATTTTGCCAGAAAACTTATGCCACCAAATATATCACCAAATGGGCAAGAAAATTCCCTAAAACACGTATTTCTCGGATTTTCGAATTTCGCTTTTGTTCTAAAATGAGAACACTTCAAAGTTAGCAATGTCCTGTTTTTGAACGTTTTTTGGAGGTTTTTTGGAGATTTCTAAAATTCTAAGGCCAAATTCAATTCATTCAAATCCATTAAAAATAAGATTGTCCTGTTGTAGTAGCCATTTACCATAGGGGTGGAGGAAATGTATGATGAACATTAGAGGCGATTTCTTGACAAAGACAACACCTGAAGATCTTAAAATTTATGTTAATGTTAACGACCCTTAGACCTAAATTGTGGTAAAATTTAAGCTCTAAAGTTTTGGATGGGGCTGGGAAATGAAGCCTCAAAATCAGGTAAAAAAAATTGTGCAGGGACAGTTTTATTTTTGAACAACCTCACAAAAATTGTTGTAATTCCATTTCTCTGCAACAAAATGAAAAGCCAATTTATGCACATACTAAGCAAGGTTGGGGGAACATTGTGTGAAAATATCAGCTCTCTAGCACTTAAGTGGTTGGAGAAATAATTTTTCAAAAAGTAATCCTAAGGTGTCCGAAGACTTAGGGACCCCCCCCCCCCCCCCCCCCCCCCCCCCCCCCGGTATGTCCATAGTTTCATCCATTATCCAAGGCGCTGAACCTCGTCACACACAACCACCCAAAAACTCGATCACCCATTCATAACTAGGGCGCTGTCGCGCCCTAGGACAAGTGGGGGGATCTAGCAATGTCCAAACATTTTACTTAGGTGGTGCCGGATTTTTAACTGCCCAAAACTATTAATGATGCAATGCAAAGCGCAGCCAGTGAATAATTTCATGGAGTATGTAGAAATTGATTCCCTGACCTATCACATCGAATTTTTGGCGATGTGATGGGTCTAAATCAGGTTTAGGACGAATCATCAACAAATGGCCTGCACGATGTGATAAGTCCAAATCAGGTTTGTAAAAATCGATGTGACAAATCGGATCTATCACATCGAATTCGATGTGATAGATCCATTTTCGATGTGAGAGGTCCAATTTGTACTTGGGATGGCAGGCGGACAAGGGCAACCAGGGGAAGCACCCGGGCAAGCAGGCCGACAAGGATTTGATAGATCCTCAGCTGGGGGACCTATCACATCGATCTCGTGGCTGTTATTTTCTGATCTTGTTTATGGACTTATCACATCAATTAGCGATGCTGGAACAGTTGGGAATGGTGGTTCTAAAGTGGACCTATCACATCGCGATGTAGACACGGCCATAAGAGGAGATTTTAAAGTGGAAATATCACATCGGTTCAAATGGGTGCCAGGCTTCAGGGTGAGAGGTGCACACACAGATGGTGTGTGAGCGGTCAGATAGAAGCGCTTGATTTCATAAGAGGTGTGAGGGCTTAGAAGGAGATGGGTGAGGCTGAAGTGGTGGGAGGAGGAGGAGTGATGGAGGAGCTGGAGTGGAATCGGCTCTACCGCATCGACCCCACCTACCCAGAGATGGAAGGGAAGCGGTGCAGTCGTCCGCGCTACTTCTACAACAACCACATCTATGGCTTCTTGCTCACCACCAAAGGTGGCCTGGACAAGTACCGATGCTCCAAATGCTGTAGTTTCCTTCTTTCAGGATCTATCACATCGAAAGGAAAGGGTGGTTGTTGCAGCCCAGAATGGCTGCACTGTGCCCATGCATGTCATCGCGCGGCAAGATCGTCTGGTGGTGGCGCCAAAACGCGACCACCTCGCCACCTGCCCACCTGTCCCCCAAGAGCAGGCTATCATCCTCATCGCCTACTCCAACGTCATCAATTACATCAAGGTTGTCTCATCGCGGATCTATCACATAGTTCAGGAGAAAACGGGTACTATCTGTCCCAGATGGTCTGGAGGAAAGCCTTTTCATTGTCCATGACGCCGTTTTTGTGGAGGGCCGTAATTGGCAGAGGCCAGGAGGTCATAGCCGATGAGGAAGTTCTGGATAGAGGTCCTTCCCCTCGCAGATGTCGTCCACGAACAGGATGTTTCGCACCATCTCATCCCCGTTCCGAATCATCTCCAGGAAGTCCTATTTTTCAGCAATTGCCTTTGATTTCCTATCTATATGGTATAGAGGAAGAGAAAATTGAACGCCCAGGATCTTGGTGGCCAGCCAGACCTTGGCCTTCTTCAGCAAGAACGCTTCGCTGTAGTTGTAGTTGAGAGCCCCAGCGCACCTCCCACATGTAGTTGGTATCGCGGTACTTGTTGCAGGGCTCCTTCCGGTAGATGTTCGCCCACCATCTTCTTCGCCGGCGCGGAGTAGTGCTGCATCGGCCTTTTAACCTACAATCCCTCCAATCTTTATCCCCTGGCTCTGGAGCTATCTGCAGACAGAATTTTTAGGCCTAACCTTGAACATGAAGCGCCAGTCGTTACAGCCCCACAGTCTCTCGCATCCACTCTTCCACGATGGCGTCCTCCAAGGCGACCATTCTCGATTCCTGGTTCTTCAGGCGGGAGGGTCGCGTGGGGTCGAATGGAGAGCTGGTGTGTATTTGTATGTGCTGTGAGTGGGCTAATGAGCGGAGCTCTCTTTCTTTCAAGACACTGAGCAGTGTGCCATATTAGCTGAAATATGGAAACATTCGATACTTGATGGTTGGAAGGCTGATTAGCATGTGAGGGACACTACACACATTAACATTGTATCAAGCAAGCAATGTTTTGGAGGAAATAGGCGGATTGGCGTTGTTCTTCCAGGTAAGCCTCTCTTTCTTCGGCGGCCGGAGTGGGTCTATCGCGGCGTATAATAACTTTGAACCTGTCGCCTTCCCAATGTTTCAGCGTCAATTTGAGAATCAGCCCTGACGACAATCATTCAACAATGCCAATGTTTCAGTCAATTTGACATGGGATGAAGCACTACAAACGCATGAAGGCCATCTCCTACAACTACCTTGCCCGTCTACTTACATTCCTCAAGCGATACGGCATAAAACCCACCGACGTCATCTGGATTGAAATGGCATGCATTTTTCTCTTCAATTTAAAAATCATTATTTCGGAAACTTTTGCCACCAAACAGTCAACTCCAGCTCCGTTTTCGGGGGAGCCCTTCTGGCACGTGCAGTGGCTGACTGAGGGAGCAGGGGCCCTGGCTGACTTCGGAGAAGACCATGTGGAAGAGCAAGACGACATCCCCTACTCGGAACTCATAGACGTCTTTGTCATCTTTACAAGTAGAAAATGATAAATTATTTTATTTTCAAAATATTTTGATTTATTGTACCGTTAATGATATCAAATGAAGTGTCATTTGTTTTTAGAAATTATTTCCTAAAGCATCATTTCAAATGATACATTTTTAATTGCTTCTTTTA
>JASANA010001779.1:0-14509 GCA_030248095.1 Ptycholaimellus sp. GST1_10 | reverse complement strand
ATTAGATTGTTATTCTCAATTTATTAACCATAAAGGAAGTAAATGAGAAAAATGGAAGTGATATCGGACACTAATTTGCAAACAAGTATAGGTTATCAGTGGTATGATGTAAGTGGGGTCTTATCTGGTTCTGGCGGTCCTTGAGCAGTTTTCTTCTGTCTGTAAGGCACTTTTAGGCAAAGCACAACAGACATTTTGGCGCAGGCGTCACAGTTCCGACCAGAGTTTTGTTAACTTCAAACCAGTTGAGTTGAGGTTGCTGCTTTCGCCTGCGCAATGATCCGCTGCCCGTCTCGCTCGCTCGTGGCCTTGTGTGCTCCCGAAGTAACCTGTATATTTATGATTGTACCTTTAGATTAAATACCAGCTCAATGATTTTGCTTTTGGTTGCCCCTTCCGCCATGTGTATAAGTTGTGGATATCTATTGGCAAGTTTTATCACCACGTTTTTCAGCTCTCCGTTGTGATAATTTCGCTCTCGCATGGTGCTACACAGTATAGTTATGTTTTCCTCTAGATTGACCCATGTTCTACAAATGCGGATGAAGCGTAGCATCTGACTGAAAAAAGTGTTCAGACCTAACTGCATTGGCTGGTTGCTTGTCTTGTCAGGTAAGCTGATTACTGTAAAAGAAAATGCCCTGCGTTTGTCATAAATTTTCCTTCCTCTACCGTCTTCATTTATGCTTAAGTCGAGGAAATTCAGCTCTCCGTCCTTTACTTTGTCATATCCCAGAGGTAACGAAGCCGGATACATATTTTCTGCCGCTTCTCGTAGGTTTTTTCCGTTGAAGCAGAGAATGTCGTCAATATACCTACGTGTACCCTTCAATTTTTTGGCCATCCCTATGTTTTCTGCCCTAATCAGGTAGTTGTATTCGAGTTTAGAAAGCACCATGTCCGCGATTAGAGGACTGCAACTTGTCCCCATACTAATCCCCTTTGTCTGCCTGAATATTACCCCTCCATAGAACACATAAGCCTCGTCTATTATAATATCTATCATCTCAATTACATCAGTTTTGGTGTAACTCATCTCTCTTCGTGCCTCTGAGTTGTGGCAGTAAGCGGGGCTATTTCGAGTGATATACTTATTTCTTGAGAATACTATTTCTACTATCTCTACTAACATTTTCTTAACCAGTTCATGTTCCAGTGCTGTGAAAAGAGTACTGAAGTCTGCTGTAACCATTTCTGGACTTGGTTTCCCTCCCCCCGTCCTTATAAGAGTAGTGATGGCTTGGCTATTCTTAATGCTCCAAAATAAGTCTATTCCTTTTCGCTCCCCAATGTTCCTGCAGTATCTTTCCCAGTGCGCCCCCAGTTCCTTTAAGATATCGGTCATTGTTAGGCCTAGAGCTTTTAGACTACTTCGCTTAGCCCCAGCGATAAATCTTGCACCTACTGGGTTCTTATGAAACTTTGGAGACATCCATATGGCTGGTATCGTCTTGTTGTCAGGCTCGAGCCTACCTAGTCCAAACCTAGTAAGGATTTTGTTGTGTCTGTCCATTAATTCCTCTTCGCTCAACCCTGTCACTGGGGAATATGTTGCGTTTCCACTGAATATATTGTTACCATCTCTGTCTTGTACACCCATTTCCTTGTTTAGTCGGATGATGTATCCTTTTTTACAAATGATAGCTACGTTATTTGAAGCCTTGTCCACTGGAGTTATGACATAGACCCTGTGTATTTTCTTTAGTGCCGTTTTCAGTCCCTGAATTTGGCTATGATCTGTTAGCTCTTTCATGCCCTGACTTTCCAGTTTTTGCTTTGTTGCCACAATTTTGGCATACAATATTGCGTAAACTCTGTCCAGGTCATCCAATTGTATTCTCCCCTTCTCCACCTCCTGATGCAACCACTCTATCAACGTATTGACTGCTGTTCTGCCACTTGCCAGGGTACCCTCTCCGTTCGAGGGTCTGAATTTTAGTCCCTTTTCCAGTATTGTTTTTGTTTCCTTTTCTAACCACGAAAGATCACCAGTGAGCACATGTCCGTCCACTTTTATTTTGTCTGGTTTTCGAGTGCAATTGCACTCCTTGCCTAAAATCTTGCCCATTTCTTTATTATCCAGTTTTTTGAGGAACCTCGAATAATTAAGCGCGAAGCCCCCTACCTGCTCTGGTAGTTTCCATGAAAACTCAGCTTCTTTGATTGTTTCCGTGGACAGGCCTGCCTGATTCTTGCATTTTCTAATAATTCTTCCCAAACTTAAGCCGTTACTCGAGATGTTGCTGTAGTACTCCACAATACCCTTGCTACGCTTTTTGCCCTTTTTCAGCTTTTTGTCATCAGCTCTAAATCGTGAAGTGCCAAAGCTAGCGAATAATTGGTAAAAGTGGAAACCCTCTGATGTCTCTAGCCTTCTGGTATAGTCAATCAATTTCAATAACTCACTGTTTTTCAAGCTATTTAAAACCATATATATCTTTTTGGTGTTTGTCTTTACTAGGCGGAAGTAGTCTAGGATGCCTTCACAGTCGCTCCCCTCAGAAATCCTAAGCTGCTCCCCCTTGCGACGACCCCGAATTTTGCAGTTCCCCCTTTCCACAGCTCTTTCGGTCTGCACTTTAAACCAGGGTGTATTTCGTCTGTCAACCGGGTCGGTTTCAAATCCTAATGTGCCTGATCCCAAAATATTGGTGTTAAGCCCCCATGGCCATACTGTGTTCAGCGCCAGGGTCCAATCTTTCTCCCTGTCCTCTAACCTAGTCCCCTCCTCTTTTTGCTCTTCTCCCTCTTCTATTTGCTCCAGTATTTGTAGCACTGGTAGCACTGGCTCATCGTGGAACTTGCCAAAGTGTCTGTATACTGGTGTATCTAATTCCCCTTTAAAGATTTGTCTCCTGTGCTCGCTCATCCTAGTTTTCACTAATTGCCTGGTGAGTCCTACATATTTCATTTCGCAGCCCTCTATCGGACAACTCAGACAATAAACTATGATTTTGTTGTCGCAGCCTGGTTTTGTTTTTAAAATAGGTTTGAAATTTCTGGTTCCGTGTGAGCTTGTAATCGTCCCGTTTTTGTCCTTAAACATGGCACATGTGCCACACCTTCCACACCTTTGCGTAGACTCTAGCTCTCTCTCTTGTAGAGTAGTATTTCGCATGTCTACCAGTTTTCCATGTTTCGTGAAGAGACTCTTCTCTTTTTTGTCCTTTGCCCTCGAGTCTATGTTTAACGGAGGTCCTCTAGTTTGTTGTGTAGTTGCGTCCCTACTGGTTGCTCTGTTTCGCCGCGTGTTTTGTCTAACGTAGGGGTCGGAAACTTCCTCTCGAACCCGGACCCCCATCGAGTAGGAGTAAGGGGTTCCCCTGGCTAGGTGACTGGCCCGGGGGCGGTCCCTAGATAGGGGTAAACGGTAATTGTTTTGGTTGTAATTCATGGTTATTTTTGGGATTTTTTGGGGGATTTGGTCTCTTAAAAGCAGACCATGCCGTGTACTTTTTTGCTGATTTTTCGATTTTGTATCAATGCCTACCACTCTGCGCACAATTAAGTGTTAGGGTAGCCGCACATATATATGACTGAAAGGGGTCCCATTCGGCGGTCATCCTTACCCATGACCCGGTATACTTGTTATTGCTGTTACATTACTCTTGTTCCGTTTTATGCCAGCCTTGGCAGGAGGCATACTGCGGCTAAATACGCGTATCTTGTGAAATAATTTTTAGAAAATGGTTAAAAATGAGTTTTAAATGTATATGGGAGTAAATATGTAGTATAAGTTTAGAATTTCATATCCTTAAACGGGTGTAACGCAAAACGCTTGTTGCTGTTTAAATAGAGTTGATGGTTTAAAGAGGCACAAATACAATAGGGGAATATTAAAAGACGTGCATGCGAGCCCACCTTTGTCGGCCCTACGTTAGGTTTGATGCAACCATCTAGCGGGCGCACTACCCTGCAAACCCTCCTCTACCCCTCTCCCCTCTCCCGCCCTGAACCTCAGCTGTCTGAGTCTGTCCCTTCTCCCATCCCAGAATGACTCGGCGAGGTGGTAAGACTAAGCAGAAGCCCAAGACCTGCACGGATACGACTACAACTACGGATACGAACAACCCTCCTATTGGTCTCAGAATGATTCCTATTACTAGAATGGTCTCAGTCGCTCAGCTTTCCCCCGCTCTTCCTGCTCTGAGAAATCTTTTTTCGAGTTTAGTTTGATGTCTTGTCGATGGATTTTCCGATTTTGATTTGCTGACATTTCATCTCACAGCCATTTCATGTCGGCATAGTCGGAGGCCTGAAATGTATGGAAGTCTGGCCAGTATGTCAGTTCTATTTCTCTCTCTTGGTTCCTAGAAAATGATTTCCACTCTCAAATTGACGATGAAGGACAAGTTAGCTGGTAGTACATAGAAATTTCTAGAATAGACTATAACAAATCCTAGAAAGATGAATTTTTGTCTTAAAAATAGATTTTGAATGAAAATAGAATTTTGCCCTAATATGAAGTAGGAGTAATAAGCCCAGCTTAATTTTGCAGATGTCCATGTTGTGTAGTGTGACCCTTAAACATTCCATTTGCGGCTATTGCCCTGGAATGAGGGAGGAAGATTGAATAGATCTCTAGGACTTTCCTGCTAGCTATCCGGCTATTGCCCAGCGTAGCAAGGAAAACCTCTCATAATGCCCTGTAAAGTTTTTGTAAGTGCTTTTGATGTACTTTGTAACCCTTAAACATTCCATTTGCGGCTATTGCCCTGGAATGAGGGTGGTAAAATCGGCTCATACTCTAGGACTTTCCTGCTAGCTATCCGGCTATTGCCCAGCGTAGCAAGGAAAACCTTTTATTTTAGATAGATAAATGTTTTGTATGTGCTTGTGTTTTGATGTGTGACCCTTAAACAATCCATTTGCGGCTATTGCCCTGGAATGAGGGTAGTAAATCGAATCATACTCTAGGACTTTCCTGCTAGCTATCCGGCTATTGCCCAGCTTAGCAAGGAAAACCTTTCATGAAAAAACCTAAAAAATGTTTTGTATGTGCTAGTGTTTTGTGTGTGTGACCCTTAAACATTCCATTTGCGGCTATTGCCCTGGAATGAGGGTGGTAAATCGAATCATACTCTAGGACTTTCCTGCTAGCTATCCGGCTATTGCCCAGCTTAGCAAGGAAAACCTGTCATGGAGATAGGTAAAAAAAATGTTTGTATGTGCAAGTGTTTGTATGTATGACCCTTAAACATTCCATTTGCGGCTATTGCCCTGGAATGAGGGTGGTAAATCGACTCATACTCTAGGACTTTCCAGCTAGCTATCCGGCTATTGCCCAGCATAGCGAGGAAAACCTTTGTATGGTTTAGGACCCAAACACTCATTCTACCGAATCTGAAAAAAATGAGAGGAAAATTAGCTGCCCTTGTACGTAGTCTTCGGTTGGCAGTTGAGGGTCCACTTGTGAGGGCGTAGAGCTCTTTCTTCTATCTTCACGCTGCTGTCAGTTGCTAGTCTCGGTCACTAAGTATGAATCAGTAAGTATGTAAATAACTAAAGATAAATCATTAAAAAATCATGACGCCGATACCCCCCTCCCCAACAAAACTAGATATAGCTCTGCGAAGCCACTGGCCGCTGGCTTAACCACCCCCTAAATAACCCCTCAGACCCGATCTAAATTAGAATACCTCTCTTTAACGAACACGATACGCCTGTGCGACTAGCCTGTGCGACTTCATTGTGCCCCAGTCCACGTCCTCATCCGGATCCAGCTCCTCCTATGCCACAGCTGCTGCCAAGGGCCTCGAATCTTCCTCCACCCACCCTCTCCTCCCAGCTGGCCAAAGCAAACAAGGAAGGGCAAGAGCTAGCAGAACTGCGTCGAACATGCGTCATTCGTGGTATGCAAGGAAGAAGACACAGCCCTCAAGTGCCAACAGCGCATCTCCGACCTTGACCTCAAGCCAATCGCCCGCGTTGAGAAGGCCTTCAGACTCCCCCAAAAGCTCCATCCAACCACCAAAGCCACCACCGAGCAGCCCAGCTGTCCTCCTCCGCCCCTCAACAAGCTCACCCGTGCTCTCTGACCACATGAACACTGCCCTCCTATCCGCTGCAACCTCCCTGTGGAACCAAGAGTCCTACAAGAACGTCTTCATCCGCAAGGCCCGCCCCAAGGACGAGCTGGAGGTGATCAAGACCTGCCTGCAGCGCTGCGCTGCCCTCAAGTCCGCCGCCGACCCTGGCACCGAGTTCAAGGTGGACTACCGCTCTCGCGACTTCACCATCCTCCGCTGCTTTGGCTGCATCCGTGACAAGGACTGGAAGGACACTCCGCCCCCTCCCTCTGTCCCTCCTCCCACCCACTCTGCCAGCACCAATCCAAATTTTCTGAACTAGTTTCTTGCAATATTGTCTTTACCAATGTTAGAGGAATAAAAAGCTGCTCCAAATCAATGCCAAAGTTACAATTGATACATGCTAGTTTACTCTCTCGACAGGTTGACATTTTGTGAAAGTGACTAGACCCTTCTATTCCCGACCAGCTACTTATAGGCTTCGCTCCATTCTCTGTCTACCGACAAGATAGGAACAAATCAGGTGGTGGTGTTCTGTTGCTGGTATCAAACGAGGTCAAGTGTTTCTCAGTCATCCCAACCCCCAGTAGCATTGAGCTCATTTCTGCAGACATAAGCCCTGATGGTGTCAGTAGGTTCCGCCTGATTTGCTGGTATCGCCCACATTCATCCCCCCTTCAATACACCGTACAGTCATGATCTGAGCTGAGGAGACTTCTCTCCTGTAACATCCCCTGCTTCCTTGTCTGCGACGCAAACTTCCCACTGATCAACTGGGACTCCTACTCTGCCTCACCAGCTGCTGCCCAAACCTTTCTCTTCTGCTGCTCCCAGCTGAACCTGCACCAGCTTATCAGCGAACCCACCAGACGCGGCAACATCCTCGACCTTCTGCTCACAAACGACCTGTCCTGCCTGTCCAAAGTGAGCGTTTCAGAGCCTTTGCTGCTGAGTGACCACTGTTCAATCTCATTCCAAATTTTATGACCCCAAAAAGATGCAAAAAAAGCCAAAAAAAGAAAAAAGAAAAAAGCTAGTCAGCCCAAAAAATAAAAATAAAAATTCAAAAAGGGCCAGTATGAAAAAATGCATGCATTTTTCACTTGTACTGACTAGGACTACATCTTTTCTATTTCCACTGATGCCAACAAACTTTTATGAAATGTTTCTGTTTGTGTTAGCTGATGCAATTGTACAATTCGTTCCCATTTTACAATATGAACCCAGAAAAAGAACGTTGCTCCCTCGTTACTTGTTTTCTTTGCGTTGTAAAGTCAAGTCCATGTATCAAAAGCGAAAAACCTCCCGTTGGAATCTTTTGCGTTACAATAAATGTTCTAGAAAGTACCATGTTCGTTTGTTCAAATTTTTCAGTAGCCAAAAACAGAATCCTGTCCTCCAGTTCTTATGAGCTGTACAAACTGTTTGCTTTGAAATCAGAAACGAAAAATTGTTTTATTCCTAGCATGTCATCTGACGGTGAGACTGTGACTTGCCCAGCAACGAAGGCTGAACTGGTTGCCTCCTACTTTTCATCTGTCTTCAATGTGGATGATGATCAGCTCCCAGCACTGCCTGCTCCCCCTAGCTGCTCTATTTCGGCTCAGAAGGAAGAAGCTCACAGGCCCCAAAGGATTCCCCATGCTTATTTTGAAAAAATGATCATCCTCACTCGCCTACCCCCTCTCACTCCATTTTGAGCTCTCACTTGCTTCAATTGTTATCCCTATCTTCAAAAAGAAAGGAAGTCATGCTGAAGTCTCAAACTACCGGCCTATCACAAAATCCTCCCCCGTGCAAAAAGTCCTTGAGAAAATTGTCGCTGTACAGCTCTCTGCCAATTTAGAATCTAACCACTTGCTCTCACCAATGTAATTTGGTTTCCGGCGCTCTAGATCTACCACTGGGCAATTAATTCACTGCTTACAATCCTGGGACAAAATGCTAGCTGAGACAAAGTGCTGTGATGTTGTTTACTGTGACTATGCGAAGGCCTTTGATACTGTCACCCACCCAAAGCTTGTCCACGCCTGCTCCAGCCTAGGCATTCGAGGGCTGCTTCTATCTTGGATTGCCGCTTTTCTAAAATATAGGGTGCTCATTGTCTCCATCGAAGATGCCTCCTCCTCCCCTAGGCCCGTCACTAGCAGCATACTCCAGGGCGGCGTCCTGAGCACCCTATTCTTTTGCATCTACATCCAGTCACTCGCATTCATCCTATCCTCAGCTGGTGTCACCCATTGGTTTTTCGCTGATGATCTGAAGCTCAGCTCCCCCTGCCCTTTGTCAATGCAGTCTGCTCTGGACCATGTTCTGGCTGGAGTGAGAAATGGCAGCTTCAGATGTCCCCGTCAAAGTGCTCAGTGTTTCCGATTGGAGATGGGCCTCGGGTAGCATACACACTCGCAGGCCAACAGCTTCCAGTCGCAAATGGAAAAAAGCAGCGCAACCTCGGCCTACTCATCACCTCAAACCTCTCCTTTGGAACCCACACCCAATCCCTCCTCACCAAGGCATCCAATGTCTCCTTCCTCATTCGCAAATCAATCTCCCGCCCTACCCCATCACTTCTCACTAAAGCCTTCTGCTCATATGTGCGACCCCTGCTCGAGTACGCCTCCCCTGCAATCAATTCTCTCCTCAAGGCCAGTGAAATCGAGAGACTAGAGTCAGTCCAGCACTCTTTCACCCGTTTCATATTCAGAAAATGCTCCCTTTCCAATTCCAGGCTGAGATATGAATATAGGTGCCAGTTCCTTGGCTTAGAGCAGCTTAAACATCAACGAGCTATTGCAGACCTTTTGTTCCATACAGTGTACAATGGGTATCAGATATGTCCAGGCAGCATAATAAGAAAGGTGAGTCCCCACCCACTGCTCCACAATGCCCGTCTGATGTCAAACCCTAGCCTGCGTTGTGTTGCATCAAAAGTCTGGCTCAATTCAGTTATAGCTGTGTGGAACGCAATTCCTGAACATATCCTTCTTGCAAAAAGGCATGTATTTTTGGAGTACCTCAAATCATCAGAGTCTCTGCTCCATTAGCTACATCAACTGCTTTCAATTGTTCTCCGAGTTTGGCATATCTTAATTGCCTGTGCCTCTTTTTGTGCTCCTAAGTGCTGGGGTAAAGAAGGAAAGAAAGCATGAAACTCCATCCAGAACGCACACTTTAAATTTTGTGGAAAATTGATTCTCGAGTTTAAATTGTTAAAAACATGCAGAAGAGGATCAAAATTAATATATACTGAGCCATAAAACATAGGTAATGACGAAAGCTGGCCATTTGGTTTCTCAAATGAAAACATTATTTGAAAATAGAAACATGTTTTCTGGTGAAACAATTTTAAAATTTAGTGGTTTCACAAATAACGTTTAATTTTATCATGTTTGTTCATTAAAAGTATGACTTGATCAATTCACGAACCTGACTGCTTCTTTATCTTTAAAATTACAGTGACTCTGTTGTTAGTATCGTAATCTTTGCCAGTGACGTCATCGAAAAGGTCACTCGTCTCGGTTGTCTCGCCGCTGTACTTGTGGGAAGCTTGCTACATTTGATGAACTATTGCACAGCGGAAGCTGAATTGGCAGACGATAGAATGCTTTTAGGAAGCGCTTAAAATGGGAGATGAAGGCTGAGGGAATGCTTGGAAAGAGGGGTCTTGTTTGAAGTGCGCACTCAGGCTCCCTTAACTCAGAAACACGGTCATACTTATTGCATGTCAACTGCTTAGCCATAAAACCTGATAGCCCAACCAAAAAGGTATTCTTGGCTGTTGCCCAAGATCGCGCGGCCTTTGTTCCACAGTATAATAAGCTAAGCAATTCCTTTTACCTGCTTTTAGATACTGCCGCAGTAAAACGCTATCTGCCAAATCTAAGCTAAGTTTATTGAAAAACCAGTAATTTACGGATGTTCGAAATTTTGAAAACATCACGATTTTAGGTTCTTGACTATAAATCAAGAAAATAATAAATGTGTCGAAAAATTCTATTAGCAACTTCAATCATATGACCATCTAGAGACGTACAGGCCAAAAAATTCAACTGATTTCATTGAAAAACTATTTATTTATGGATGTTCAAATTTTTGAAACATCAAAAATCTAGGTTTTTGGCTATAAACTGAGAAATAACCAATATTTTGTAAATTCCTTTTGCCAGTTTCTTCAACAGCAGCACTTCAACGGGATGCACCGCCAAAAACCAGCCAATTTTGTGTCGAAAAACCAATGATTTATGAATTTTTTGTAGCCTTGAAACATCAAAAAATTGAGTTTTGGGCAAAAATCGGAAAATGTTACGTCAAGCCCAAAAATGGGCCTGGGGATATTATTAGTGACTTTCATGCAAAAAATCAGCCAATTTCTGTTGAAGGACCAGAATTGCAAAAGAAGTTTAGATTACCTAACTTTCAAAGAGACAAACATGAATCTTATGAGCGAACTAGCATCTCCGTGTTTTTTGTTCTCCTGCATGGCTTTTCCTCTTAACCTCTTTTATCCTGGATCCTCTGGAGAGATAAACATAGAGAGATACTTATACGTTACTGTCATCTTAGTGAAATGTGAGTTTGATGCATTTTCTAGCTAGCCATGTCAGTTGCGATAAAGTATTATAATTAGTCCACATTTTCATAGACCAGCTCTCTATTAGCAGTTATCGCTATTGAGAGGTAAATAATTAAGGTGGAACATGAAAAATAAATGTAAAAATAATAGTCATCAGGCTTTTGCAAAATGATTACAGAATTAATAGTATTTGATTATTGGCAGTGTCCACTAGCCTTGCTTAACCTTAGCCTCTAAACGCCTTAGCCGGTAACCAGACTTTATTGTAACCAGTTTCACCAGAAGTCAGCTTCTAACGCATTTTCAGGAATTCATGAATGAAGCAGGAATGGATAATTTTAAGTTTAGTGAAATTCTTGTCATGTTTCTCCTCGACTACTAGATCCCTCCTTTTAGTCAAATGCTTAATTGTGATGTTTGAGTTGGAGGTGTTGCACATTTTCAAAAGATCGTAATTAGCTGTTGTAATTAATTATGCTGTGCTGTAATTATTGAGCTGGCGCGAGCGGAGCTTTAGCGGAGTGTCAGCGCCCAGCCCCTCTTTTCGACCCAGGTGTACATTTTGAGGGTTATTGCTAGACGAGAGAAGCTCCTGTACCGCCAGACTGACGAATGCGTCCTCTGCACCTTCTGCGCCGTGATGAGCCACAGGGCGCATAGCAAGTAATTGCCTAGACCATCTTCTTCCTCGATTCCCTGAACTTCTTCTCTCCGCACTCTTCCTCTACTCCGCACTACTCATTTCCAAGCTTCGTCATGTTCTTAAAAAGTGCTCAGAGCTTTGCTTTCTTCTTTCTTTGTTTCTTCTGCTGAGCAGTGAATGGGTAGTTGAATGATTTGGCTAGACGACGCAAGTATTGGAGGCTAGTCTTCACACTCCCATCTTACAAGTATGGTGAAACATCAGCCGAGTGAGTTATAAGCCCCCTTATCATCCTTGCATTACATCAGAAGAGCCGTTATGTTTCACAGATACTTCATAAAACAAAAACTTGATTTAGGGGAAGATCGCTTCCTTTCAGCCGAATGTTCAATGTGTGACAGCATCATTGGAATCATATAGATTGATTAGGCCTTAGTCTAACTAATACTAAAAACATTTCAATCCCCTACATTTTTCAAGGCCCCTTATTTCGTTAACAGAGTTAACTCTTCTGATGCACTTCTGATAAATTAGGCTTAGGTGTCCACAGACCATGAAGTAAATTCAAGCTAGTCCATTCTTTTTACGTAGAGCAAACATAGCCTTCCACAGGTTATGAAGTGAACTAAGGGAACTGCTGAATCATCCACCTTTGGGATTGCAAGACGGAGGCAACGTACGCAGACGCTGAGGCAAACTAACAACTCTGAGCTTACATATCTATGAAGTCTGTATAAGTACTTGTCAAGTTTGCCTTCGTCGTTGTTGCTATTACAAGTTGGGTAAAGCCAGCCGTATTTGCAGGCTCTATGAAACATCAGGCAATCCATTGAAGCTGAATGCATTTTGAGTGGTGTACCACTAGGTGAGAGCACCTTATTCTGGGAATCATAGCCTTTTCTTGCCTTCGTCATCTATTACAAGTTGGGTAAAGCCAGCAGTATTTGTAAGTGCTCACTCAAACATCAGGCAATCCTGAGGAGGCGAGGCTGTGGAGAGATTTGGAAGGGAACTAATTGAGTGTGGGTCGCTGGGCCAGGGGGTGCGGAGGCTAGCTGGGGGCATAGGGAAGGCAGTGTGGTGACATGTACGAAGAATTCAAAACCAGTTTGCTGTGTTGCATTCTTACTGGTCGCAAGTTTTCATGGTTTTGTCCATTTTGCGAAAGAAAACGAGTGATGGTTAAATGAATAATTGAGAACACACTTGGAAATATCACTTCCTTGCAACATGAGTTGTTGAAACAATGAAGTGGTAAAAGAAAGCGAAGGAAATAAATGCGCTTTGAACCATATGTACGCGCACAGTGGAACTAGTGCCACTTGAGTAGTTGGACTAGTGCTAATAAATATTGTTTTAGCTTCTGTTATAATCCAAGGATCATGCTTCTTTACTTGCAACACACTTCTGAACGCCCGGGAGGGCCTTTATGAGCGATAAATCCTATAAACACTCAAAGTCCACCCTGACCCAATCGTCTATGTCACAATCACCCAACCAAAAGTCAGATCAGAATTGTTGCTCTGAACATCGCTCCATTCCCTAAGCAGTTCATGTCTTTTCCCTTAATTACCTGAAGCCATTGCTTACCTCCGAGGGAGTGTGGAAGCCATGCACTTATTCAGAACAGCCAAGGCCTCTGAGTGTGCATGAAAGCCTGCTTTCTGAAATTCTCAGTCAGAACTGAACAGATGATGCTTAAAGGGACCCTCCTCTAGTTCAGTTCTCACTCCACCTCATCCTCTCTGTGCGAGCGCGGGGTCTCTGTGTGGAGTGCGTGCTGCCTTCTTCTCCCACTCCTACCCATCCTCCTCATGTTTCTCCTCAATTACTCATTACTTCCTTCCAGCCGAATGTGCAATGTGTGACAACATCATTTTGAATCATCTGCTAGATGTCGTGTACATTCATTTTTGCTTTTACTTTGTACTGTGTATACATTGCGAACTAAATTTTATCAAATTGCAATCAACTTGTGCTAATTAAAAAGGCTTTACTAATAAAGTGTATTGTTTTAGGTATTTAGCTATTTCATCTAAATATTCTGTGAACTTTTGTTTGTTATTGATACTGCTGCTGTTTCATTGTCATTGATGACAGAAATAACAATTCATGTAATCTTTACGCAAATGCTGAAAATATGCGTGAATGTAAATCAATGTGGCTAGAGCAATCTAAAGGGAAACATAAAGCAGGCCGTGAAACATAAACTCATTCCACTTGGGCAGCTCCATCCTGACAATTTGAGTACTCATTCAGCAAAATATCTAGAAAGCTTAATGCAGAATAAAGTGCAGGTGGATTGGGATAAAAAAAAAACCTCTAATCAGAAACACATCCACCTAAAGTGTGTTGGCTAGCCTGTGACACTCTGCTTCCTTCTGCAGGGAGGAGTTGTTTTGTGTTCCCTTGACTCTTCAGATGACTAGGTAAACTGAGCTCTCTGGAGTGAATCATGCCAAAATTCAAGTTGTTCATATGGGTGAAGGAGAATTAATGACTGTAAGCAGTTACAATAACTGGGAGCTCCCTGTTTATGGTGATGCAGGAATTGGGCTCAATTTGCAGTCTGTTGTAAGTGAGACCATTCTTCCTGTAGTTGGGAACAGCGTGGTGGAACTGGTTTTGCAAAGAGACAATGAATAGAGGAAACAGTAGATGAGGTGGTACTGTCACTGTGAAAAATGTGCTTGGCGAGGGCTGTGCTTTGTAGTAGAGTGAAGACCTGGTGGACCCTCAATGAAGAATCTACTTGAGACAATTAGAGTTTCATTCATCTTAGTCTAAGCTAAGCTTTTACCACTATCAATCTAAGCTTAAGGCTTCAATGCTTCGAGAGCTAAACAGGAGGGGTGACGGGTGGCGAAACGGGGCTCGCGAGGTGCTGCTCCTCCTCATTTCCCACTTCATTCACCAAGTCCCACACTAACATAACAACACTTATTTCGTCGGCCATACTTCTAAGTGGTCTTTTTGCAATTTTGATGGAGCCATAGAAAACTGAAATGTTGCTTAGAGCTGGAGCCAAAAAAATAGGTAAATCAAAACTCCTCAAAAGCGGGCGGGATTGAGAGGAGGGATATCAGAAGCAGTGTCAATATGGTGGAATATGTGAACATCTTCGGCTATTTATGCGTGTTGCACATCCCGCTAAGCCTTGAGGCAGCCACCCACCAAATACCCTTCAGCCATCGCCTAACAATACTAACGGAACCAAGACCAAACAGATGAATCGGCCCATATATTCTAAAGAATTTCATAGGA
>JASANA010001777.1:0-24173 GCA_030248095.1 Ptycholaimellus sp. GST1_10 | reverse complement strand
CATTCTTACTCCAGACACAACTTTCTTCCCTCTAGACCACTCATTATAATCTCAATTTCTTCTCTGTCTTTCTGAAGGGTTTTTACGCACTAACTAAATCTCCAGCGCCTAACTCCACTCTGAAAACAATTCCTTTCAAAACCAGCAATACTTTTTTAATTCGATTATTTTGAGAAAGCACTTTATTTCTAGCAAATATTAGATGGGCTATAAGGAAGCGAGGCTACTTTGCAGTGCATTCTGAATTCGATGCACCGGTATCGACCACGGGTGACGGTGAGGGTGGAGGGCGTGGCTGAGGACTCTCGAAGCTCCCGCTCCTTCACCTTCCCCAACACCGCCTTCTGGGCTGTCACCGCCTATCAGAATCACCGAGTCACATTTACATTTCCTTTCTCTTTTTCCATCCTGCCATTTGTGAAGCAAAAGCTAGAACTAAAACAGAAAAGAAAGCTAGACGGTAGGATAAATGTTGATGTAGATAACGGAGCTGAAAATCGCGAGCAATCCGTTCGCGAAGGGCTTCCGGGAGTCGGACGGAGACGAGTGGCCTCCACCACCGCCGCCGCCCATTCCCTTCTTCCTACCTCCCTGGCCTCTTTTCTAGATCTCCCACTCTTTGCTTTGGAGCACTCATGATTCCAGTCATGGCACTCATGTTTTTTCCCCTGTCATAACTTCAATCTAGTTTAGGGACTGCCATTTGATGCTGCGTTTGCCTCTTGATTTTGTCAAAGACGGGCTCATTGCATTCCTTTGGGGCATTGAGAATGTCTTTTAGACAGGGAAAACTTAGTTGAAAAGAGAACTTTGCGCAGCCAGGTGTATACCTTCGATAGCTCAGTTGGTAGAGCGGTGGACTGTAGCGTTGCAACATAGTCATCCATAGGTCGCTGGTTCAAATCCGGCTCGAAGGATTCTTTTTGCTTTTTTTTCGACAATTTTTAAAATATTTGAATTAAGAAAAGAACTCTTCCAGCATCAATGAAACTTGAAATCACCATAAATCATGGAAATTGAAGTCATCATCAAAATCATTGATGGTGACCATTCCGTTTCTTGCAGGAACGCTCGGCATTACTTCCACTGGTTGGTTGATATAACACCAATACGACTTCAAGTACTACATAAATCAAATATTGTGAAATAATAATGCAAAAAGACCACCCCAGATGGCATATCTGGGATGTGCATTCGGTGGCCCCTTGTAGGCTTTCTTGGCAATTGAAACTGAAATCGAAGCAAAATAGTTGCTAGAGCAAAATAAGCCATGTTGACCGGCGGCCCATGAGAAGGTCCGTGATTGAACGTAGAAGACTCAATTTCCAAGTCATCATCCACCTCGTCATCATCGCTCACTCGCAAGGAGTACCTATCAGCATTCAGCATTCACTTCTTCAAACACTTCTCTTCAAGCGCCTTCAAGTACAACCTGACAGCAACGCATCCAGTCCCAGTGCATGGAATAAGATCCTCAAACCGGTGCGCTCTTGCCGGATCGTACTTCTCAAATGCTCAGCTTTTTCAGGCCCTGTTCTGGGCTCTAGAGGGAGGAATTGGTGGTGGGTACAATGCGGATGACTGCCAGTTGGTTGCGCCGCCAACCAGGATGACTGAAGTCTCTGTCCAGGAGGTGGACGTCCACGGGAGCTCTGTCATCCGGGTACTCCCCGTTCTTGTACCGACACGGGTAGCCCTGGCAGCCTCTCAAGTCGTACGCTTCCTTCAAGCCCACTCCCTTTGTCAAGCTTCACAGCACAGCCCGTTGAATAGTTGAAGGTCCCAGCTCTAGAACAGTTCAATAGGAAGGATAGACTGCATTCCTTTTCCCAATGCAAGCGTGGAGAAGAATCTAACGCAGCGAAAGCGACCATCCAGACGCCTGCAAAGGAAAGATATGGTGGAGGTGGAGGTGATAGTGAGGGAATACGCGATAGCTTGCTGGTCGCAGGCGAATACGCGTAGACGGGCTCCGCGCCATCGTTCCCCACTCCGCTCCAGTCTTGTCAGCTCATCACCTACCTCGGAGCAGTCGTATTCCGCTGGGTCCTCATCATCCCTTCAATTGCTAAAACCTATCAGACGTTAGATTTCTCAGCCATTCTTGTACGAATGCCCCATGAATAACTTATGTCTGAGTTTTATGGGATTGGTTTGAGAAATTTTGGTTATGTATTTCAATTGAACACAAAGCTAAGCATTTTCCGATGGTAAATATTATGAGGCATATGCAGACATGTTGGATAAAACCTTCCGATGCAATGATAGATGCTGAGGTCACAACTGTTGTAGGGTCCATCACAACTCCTACCCTCTTCGGAACGCTCTTGTACGATGATCACTTCTTCCAGTTGAATGGCCACTGATACTGTTCTTGGCACAAGCTTAAAAATATCATTTCCTGTCCATTAATTCTTCTCTCCACAGATCGTAAAAACAAACATTGAATGTACCTAACAGCACTAAGGTTAACATTCTTTTTCTTGTCATGTTTTTAGGGTAGTTTAGCAAAAGGCTGGTTTCGAGTATCCTTCAGAGAATAACTTAAACTTTAATATTCTGTTCATGTTGTTTGCTGTTAGCTTGAACGGTTTTTGACAGAATAGCATAAAATAACGCAAAATAATTGAGAAAAAGGGTGTGTAGCGTTTGGAAGCACCCAGTCTTGATCACAAAACAGAGCGCGCAATAAGAAGCAGTTGTACCGAACAAAATTTCCACGACAGGCCAAGTCTGGTTATTCACATTGAGCTGACTAGAAAAACGACACCAAATATTTTCAGCATTCAGCCATCCAGCAAGTTTTAAGTAAAAGTAGACCATTCCCTTGAAGCAAAATCTGGAAAGTATCAGTGGGAAAATAGGCTTCGCTGAGGGCTTCACTGACGAGTGAACACATCAATCATATAAGTCCTTCAATAGCGGGTGGCGGAAGATAAGGCAGGTCCTTTCCCGAATTCTTCTCCTCTTCCGCTTTTGGAAAATAAACACCTGCAAAATCAGATACAAAATTAATTGTTTTGGTCTAACTTGGCAAGAGTTTTGGTCTAACTTGGGCAAAGAATATAAAAATTGGCCACCTTGCGTCTTACGACGCTCCCGGATTTTGCGGACAAGGAAGTAGGCGAGGAGTGCGAGTAGGATGAGGCCGAGGAGGATGCCGATTACAATCCCCGCCACCTCACCGCCTAGCAACAGCCAGCATTGCTTTATCTCCGCTAGCATTCTCTTCAACTGCTCCGTCTTCATAATCCATAAAATATCCATCTTCCGCTAAACTCCGCACAGTCCACGCCTTAGACACAATACATGAGCATTTGCGTCAAAGCGCTGGCTGGGGCAGCCACTCCATGCCTCACAGCAGGAAAGACATATAAGTGTAGATGAATGGAACCTGAGAGGGGCTCGCCAGGAGGAGGCAGAGGATCGGAGGAGGTGGGCAGAGTGGTGGTGCTGGTGGCCATGTTGGGGGCGGATTTGGCGTTCAAGGTGTCCAAGATCCACTGGTCAATGCCCGAGGAGCTGCTCCAGACATCACCGCCGCCTCCCGGCGCCTCTGCTGCAATTCGCTCGTAGCCAACTCAAGCTGCTGGGGAAAGCGTTTTTGAGAGTCTGGAGGCGGTTAAGGGCGAAGTGAGTTGGGGGCGGCTAATTTGAACGCCAACTTCTGATTGCATCAGTCTGCTCAGGCGAACATCTGCCTGCCTCATTCTGAGCAAAGATTCCCCCTGATTTCTGGGAAAGGAAAAACATGGGTGCTAGCCGTCATTTAAAGCTTGGTTCCATTGGCTCTCAGGGAGTAATAGATTAGACAGGTGAAAAAGAGTGGAAGCAGGGAGGGCTGGGAGTCTTGCAGGGGGAAGAAGAGTAGGTGAAAAGGCGCAAAGTCTCTGCTGAAGGAGGCGAGGTCTGGAGTGGGACAAGGAGAGACTTCCAGTTCCCCGCCCACGTATCTAGACAGCCCCAAGCTTCCCGTCAATCCAACCACAGCTTTCCCACTCTCCTCTCTATCCGCTTCCATACCCTTCTCAGCCCCTGCTCAACCTATTCCATGCCTGGCTCAAATGTTGGCCAAATGTTGGGCCTGCAAATTGAAAATCGGGGCAAGAACTCGGGTAAAGGAAGAGAGAGAAAGTTCTCAAGAACTAGAGCAGTTCCCGGGCAGAGGCGGAATGGGCTGAGGGGTGGGAGAAGAAAGGGAGGCGGTGGTGGTGGAAATGAGCTCTTCGGGAATTATGCATCCGCCTGCTCCCCGCAGCAGCCAGGGCTGGAGGCTGAATGTGCGGGGAGAGGAGAGCGGGGGGCCTGGAGAAGGGAGGGGATTCCGGGCTTGTTTGTTCTCCGCCAGCACATTGCCGAGTCTCGCCCGCCAGAGGATTTTCGTGAGCGCCGCATTCCCGCCCCTCATCCCTCCCTCACCAATCCTCTCCTGCTCTGCCTTTTTGGGTGGGCGAGCGAAAATGGACGGCGTCTGATTTGAAGAGCGGAGAAAAGTTGGAAAGGCTGTGGAGGGTGGGATACGGGTGGATACGTACTGGGCAAATGGAGGGAAGCTGTTTCCAGGTTACCTGGCTGGATCGATGCCTAAGTGGACAGAGAGAGAGTCTGTGTCGCTGTGTGCGGAGGGAGGGGTGAAGAAAGGGGGGAGATGCGCCATAAGCAAGCTGGGCTCAGAAGAGCAAAGATCGCCTTTCTTTGTCCTCTTAGCCTAAAAGACTCTCTGGACTTGCGAATCCGAGAGGGGACTTGAAGCTAGCAAAGCGAAGGTGAGGCACCGTAGAAAAGTGGAGCTAAGTTGGGAAGAAAGCTTGGTTAATCATGATGTTTATATGTGATTCATTAGTGTTCAAGAATAATGAAAAGTTGTAAATGAAAGGCGGGCCAGTTTGTGAAGTGTTGAGGATGGAGAGAGGGTGTGTGGTGGGAGTGGAGAAGGGGGATTGGAGGGCGGGGCTGGTGGTGGTGGGTCGTTGTACGGCGAGTACTTGGGCGTTGAAGCACTGGCAGAAGTACGTCTGTCCTCTCGCCGCACAAGTCACCGGCCGGAAGTCCTTCGGCGCCGGCACAAACACTGCAATTCATTTCAGCACAGTTTATAAGTGGGACTTATTCAAACGACTAAATCTGACAATTCTAACTAGAGAACTAGATCGCGTTGAGAAATAAATGGAGGAGCATTTTAGAATGAATTCACCTTAACAAGGGGACTACTTGGAAAATTTTTTATTTATTTAAATCTGAGGTGTTCTTTTTGACGCTAACAAAACGTTTTGAGGCTGTAATTTTAATACAGTTGAGAACTAAGATTTTAAGCGCGAGATAGTGCATTTCAATGCCTAATAAAATGCATCCTTATACCATGAAGATAAACGTTTATTATTAACGGGTATTTTATTGCCATAAAACGCAGATACATAATTTAAAATAGGCTAAGGAACCATTGACCTCAATTTTGTCAAATTTATAGTCTAAATCATTAATATATGGATTGTTGATCCAAAAAAGAACTCCCTGAAAAAATAACATGGCCGGAAAAATTAATTTTTCAGTTCTACCCATTCTACTCCTTGTAATAAACTAATGCTGTTTTTAAAGATGTCCCGAAAAACTTATTGTAAATGAATAAATCATGGAGAGAAAATATGCGTAGGCGGGACCAGCTGGTGGGAATAGGGGCTAAAGCAGGTGATACACGGGCTGCAAACACACGAGCATACGCACCTACAGCACACTTTCCACCTATCCACCTGCCCCCTTCCATTCCACTTCCATTCCTCAGCTAAGCCCCCCACACCATCCTCTCTCTACCATGTGCATGCCCCATCACCCCCTCCAAATCTGCGCTATGCATCATACTCACCTTCCACTCACCACTAATCCTGATCGTAGAATTATTACCAAATCTTCAGCTTTCTGCCCCAATTACCTCTTTTTAAGAGCGGAGATAAAAGAGCAATATTAAGTGATGAAAAGACACGCCAATGTATGCCTAAGATTGAAAAAGGGGCATGGTCCGAGTGTGGGATGAGTCAGTGAAGCGCCCACACACACCGTCACTAGGCCGCTATTGGAGCCAGACCAGCGAACAACCCCCCTGTTCACTTCATTGTTCACCTAGGTACGACACGGTGCCACCACGCATAATCACTCACGCATCCCTTCCTCTCACTCCCTTTCCATACATAGACCTAAATAAATAATTGAAATCAACTGTTTCTCCCTTGCAAGTCAGTGCCAGTGCTGGCCTGAGAAAAGAGAAAGCAGGCAAAGGAAAGGAATAGGCGTAACCGGAGCACATGAACTGGCTGAAGCATTGGCTGAGCTGCTCGCACTGGACAGGCTCCAGGTTGGGGTTCTGGCACCTGGGCTGCAGGCCGGCCAGCGTTACCGCTTCGCAGTCGCCCATCCTTCCACCTTTCGATCGCTCTTCTCCTCCCTTTTTCCGCCTCTCTTTCGATCAGCTCGGCGCGCTAGAAAGCAGGGGATACAGCTGGAGTGGAGAGCGCCGATTCGCCCGCCACTCCACTCAGCCTCTCGTCAATACCCGCCCGGCCCCCCGCCCATCAAACTCATCTCACGCCTGTCTGCTTGGGAGAGTCTTTCCCCCTCTTAAGGGCCCACCACGCCAGCGCTCATTTCCAGCCTCCCATATCAGTCCCATCTGACACGGCTTCATTCCACTCACCTAAAAGATGTCCCAGAATTAGAACCTGTAAAAACTTGCAAACAAATTACCTGCCAATTTTGCCACAAATCTAATTCTTCAATTTTTGTCGGTAAACTTCCGTCAGTGGAATGGATGGGCAAAAAGTGAACGACAACAAACTAGGCAATCAGAAAAGCCTATTGAATTACTGCAGAAGAATGGGAAGAGGCTTTGACGAGTGACGACAGGTCTGCCTAGAGGCCTGTACAAACAAGGCGAGGACAAAGGAAGCTCTCAGAGGGAAGCCAATCATGCGGCACAGGAAATCGGATTTGATTGCTGACGCCGAGGCAAAAAAAGGCGGCGCAACCTCATTTGCGGGAGTCCAAGGCTTGAGCAGCTGCTCGATTACACCGGCAGCGCCCTTTCGTACAAGAATGGTGGAGTACAAAGGAGTGGGAGTGTCCAGAGGCGTTGGTGGTAATTGGATTCTTGAGGCTGCACCGAGGATTGGCCAACCTATTTAGGTCACACCTCTCAAAGCTTTCCCCCCTCCTCACATCTGCCTTACTGCAAATGCAACTCGGCAAAGGTCGCAAACAGCTCTGGTTGGACTAAATCGACACTGCCGGGGAGCCCTGGTGGACAGAAAACCGTGCCAATGCCATCCGCGACTAATCCCAGGTGCAGATGGCCTGAGTTATGGTGGGTTTAGAGGGTGCAGTCGGCTGATGGGTGTGGGTGTGAGTGGTATAAAGCGAAGGGATTGGGGTCTGTCTACACGAGGGCGATTGAAAAGGAGCCCTGTGGCGTATGGAGTGGGGGGGGGGGCTGCGGACAGAGTCAAGGGTCACTCCTGCCACAATGAGCTCACACAAATCCCTCCGCCCCCGAGACAGCATAAGAAGGAAGGCTGGGGCAACTCTTTGCACACCACTAAAGAGGGGGCCAATCGTCAGAGTCTGACAGCTGTGAAAAGAGAGCCCCGATCCACTCTCAGGGCCCCGGTGGCTTGTTTGCAGGTGAGTTGAAGGGGATTGAAAGTTGGACAGCGCGAAAGTTGCCAGCAGTGGAAGCGGATTGGAAGGTTGCCCAGGGAACCAGCCGTGGAAGTGGAGGAGGAGTGGAGGGGAAGAAGGGGCGAAAAGGCGAGAAGAAGTGCTGAGGAGTGGCGGGACTTCTGGCCTACGACAAGCTGTGTGCACAAATGTCTCACTCCCTCATTCACTTCTTCCGCTTCCAAACCCTCCCACAAACATCCCCGAGCGCCATTTTACAGCTCAGGCATAGAGGACCGAAAACTCTAAAGCCGACAGACCTTCTTAGGATCTGAACTGGAGGGGTTCCCTCATTTCCGGCCTAATATTGTGAAGCAGGTAAAAAGAGGCTAGGAAGAAAGGATGGAGGGCTAAATGGGGCCCCGCCCCCGATGGGAGCTGCTAAAAATAAGTGGGCAAGCTCTTGAGCGGGCGAGCTGGGAGAAAAAGGGGCTGGGGTGGTATAGCAGGAGGAGGAGGGGGCAGTGTTCTGACGGGCGGTCCTTGAACAAGGCTCCTGCTGGCCCCCCTACTCCATCGGACAATGAGCTTTCTCTCTCCTGTCCTACAAGTGGGCCTCCCCCATTATGCCCTGCGTTTATGCTGCCGCGCATCCTCCTGGCCAATATTTTGCCTCTTTCAAAGAGAAAAAGAGCCCTCCCCCGCCACTTTGGCCCAAAGCGGATGAGACTGCGCCCTTTATGGCAGAGGAGGCACACACAGACACATACAGGGAGAGAGAAAGAGAGCCTGCCTTTGCTCCCACAGGCTGTGTGGAATGCGGGAGTTTTTGCGACTCTGGGATTCCCAGGCCATTAGGGAGGCCAGGAAGCCTAAGCCGCCCATTTGGAGTTGCCTAAAGTGAGTCGACTTCTGGCAGTGTGAATTTTGCAACAGAAAGGAGCCCCCGTACCAGCTGTGGTAAAAGGGGCCGTGATTGCGGCCTGGGAAAAGCTTTTCCTGCAAACTTCCTCACTACTCGCCTCTTAGACGTCCTTTTGGCAGGCGAGGGGGAAGTTGAAAGCGCCAGTGATGATTGCCGGCTTGGTTTTTGACGCCTTTGCAAGAAAAACTATTGGAGAAGAAAGAAGATTGATGCTGGATGAGATTGCGGTAGTAATGGGGGGGACTGGAGTAGGAGTGGCAGCTTATTAGCACCTAGAGGCTGCCTGGGGTTGGAAGAAGGGCGGAGGGTGGCAGTTCCCTGTCAAGAAGGCGGCTAGCGTAGGTGCTGAGGGGCGCAAATACTCCCCGCCCGCCCCTAGGATGCCGCTCTCCAACTGTCACAATCACCCCTCGCCCTCCAACTCCCACCACCAGCCCTCACCTCCACGCCCAGCCAACAACCCCCGTGGGGCCAATGAAGAGGCCTTCAAAAACACGCCCCGCAAACGCCTCCCACATGTCAGTCACAGAACCCGGCTCTCGCCCCACTGCCAACAGGTTGCCCTTTTCAGCCCTGCCTCGAGGAGTGCCATTGACAAGGCACTTGAGGGGGCTAAAAGAGAAGCCGCAGATGATTGGCTGAGTGTTTGGCTGGCAAAAAGTGGCGCAAGTGAGCCTAATTGAAATGCGGAGGGCAAACAGCATCCTGAGTCTGGGCCGGGGAGGACTGGAATTGCACGGATGAGAGGCGACTGGCTGTTTGCTGAACATATTGACGAACCCTGGGGCCGGGCACGAAGTGAGCAGGAGAGAGAGACTCCGACTCCAGCCTTTGCTGCTAGCTGAGGGAGCTGGGAGGGGATGAATGAGACACTCTCTCACCACCACCGCCCTCACTCCCTATGCAGAGGAAACTGAGCTGCCATTCCTCCAATCACTGCTTTTATATAGGCCTTTGGTTGTCTTGCCTCAGTTATTGCCTCAGTGCCAGGCGTGAAGTAGTGGGGCAGGTTTGCTCATCTCTGCCAAAACATTTGGTGAAAGGAGAGGATGGGAGGAGAAGAGATAGGAGAGCAGGCGGGTGGGAGACAGCCCCGGGAGCGCTCAAAAAATGCAAAACAAGATCCATCCATCACGCCCTTGCTAACGAAGGAGGAAACGCTTCTTTTCCAAACTCAAATAGCCCTCTACTACTCTTCACAAATGTATGGACAACTCTAAGCAGAAAGAAAAATCAAACATTTTAAAACTTTTAGCGCATTTGCTGAAGTTGTTAGCAGTGCCATAATTGCAATTTCTATTTGTCAATTAATCAATGTTTTACTAAGTGTTTAAAGTGTTGTACTATTTTCGTCTTTAAAATTATAAAAACTGCTTTAGTTGAGCAGTGTTTGCAATAGATGCATTCGTAAGAGCAAGCTATTTCACTGTGATAGTTTGGAAACACATGTGACCCCACTGAATGATACAAGGATGCGATAGCGAAGGACAAAGCAAAGATCGCCTAAATATTTCTGTCATTTTAACGGCTCAATGACAGTAGGGGACAATCAGAGTTCCATCTTGTCTGGCTGGTTGATGAGGTCGTCGCAAGATCCTGGCCAAAATACAAAAGAGCCCAGTTTGGATATCATATGGTCCATAACTTTTTTCGCCGAATTGAAAGCGTCCTAAAACAAATAATTAAGAAAAAAAGAAATTGAAATCGAGAAAAAGTAAGCCCACTGGCGGATTTGAACCACCGGCCTTTGGTTTACAAGACCAACGCTCTAACCCCTGAGCTAAGCAGGCACGCATATCCCGTTTCCCAATGCTCTATTTGAAGGTTTGCATGTTTACTTCTTCTGGCTCATATAAACACTAAAATGCACTGAAATTTAAACGAAACGTCAATTTACTTATGCTGGTTTTCTCCGGTACAAGCGATATAAAAGTTTTGCTTCAAAATTTTGTAATATGGAGCCATCCACACGTGGTTTAGAGAAATATATATAGAATCAAAGGCTTAGCGGACGCACCTGGGCAACTATTAAAACTGAATATCCACATTCGACTCCCCCGCTAGACAGAAAGGCAGGTCTGGGTCTGAGTTCTAGGTAGTGGGAAAGAAATAAACCGAGATGAGGCGTTTGAGGTGAGCTGGGTCCGACTTGAAGGGTGAGTTGAATGAGGCGAGTCCGGGGCAGGTAGATTCTACTATCGGCGCCATGCACCGCTGCAGACACCCAACAGTCCTCAAAATAGCCTTTAATTGGGCTGGCGCGAACGGAGCTTTAGCGGAGTGTCAGCGCCCAGCCCCTCTTTTCGACCCAGGTGTATGTTTTGAGGGTTATTGCCAGATCTTGAAACTGATAAGCGTTTTTCTCAACATTGCCTGCACCAATTGATGAGATTGTTGTAGCATTGGAAAGAACAACATCGAATTGTGGGGGGTACTCGCGAAAATTAGCAAAATATGGCTTCCTTTGCTATGAAAATTTGCAAACAAAAGTGCCGCACGAACTCCTTCCCTTCCCTTCCCTTCCCTTCCCTTCCCTTCCCTTCCCTTCCCTTCCCTTCCCTTCCCTTCCCTTCCCTTCTTCCCTTCCCTTCTTCGCATCTACTCCATGAACGGGTGTAGGTATTCATTTCATCCCCCAACCCCCCACCCCCCGGGTCTTCAACTGCGCAGATTTGTGCATTAAAAATAAGCTAGTTCCTAGCTTAATCCATGCGCCCCTGTGGTGTAGTGGTAACTTTTCGCTGAGCCTATTGGGTTCTAAATTTTTCATTTTATTAACAATTATTTTTTTACTAGCAAATATTTGGTTTTTGTTAATAATTATTTTTTATAATAAAATATCATTTTTTTTTATTTTTGGTATGCTTAAAGTTGAGGAAATATCTGGTACCATTGGCAAGCCAAGAGTAAAACTCTTTTCTCCCAAAAATTGACTGCCCCGAGTACAAAGCCAACAAAATTGATCTACTACTAATGGAATATTATTGAACGCTTTTAAAGTTGAGGAAATAACTGGTACCATCGGCAAGCCGAAATATAGCTCTTTTCTTCTGAAAAAATCGATTGCCCCGAGTGTAAAGCCAAAGAAATTGCCCTATTACTAGTGAAATCTGCTGTGTCACCTGCATTTTGTTTGAGCGCGCATGAAAAGAGCCCTGGAACTGCGCGCGAAAACAAAATGCAAATGCCTCACAAGCAGATTTCACTAGTAATAGGGCAATTTCTTTGGCTTTACACTCGGGGCAATCGATTTTTTCAGAAGAAAAGAGCTATATTTCGGCTTGCCGATGGTACCAGTTATAATATTTTTTGCATTTTGAGATATTTGCCGTTGACTTGTGTCAAAAAAGTTTTGAACGAAATCACATTGATTGTCTAATGCGACTGCCGTCTATTTGGGCAAAATGTAAGCCCAACGCGGGGCTCGAACCCGCAACCTTGAGATTAAGAGTCTCACGCTCTACCGATTGAGCTAGCTGGCTATGACGTGGATAGCTGAAATGCCCAAGAGGTTTTATTTGCCTAAGAGGTGCCTAAGAGGATAACGATATTACAAATGGCAGTTTTGCGATATTACAAATCTATGAGCAGTTTTGCGAAGGACTCAACAGTCAAATAAATCATGGGTGCAAATGCATCAGTGTTCGTTTGACTAAATTTTTTATTTGACACCTTTTCTTGTTGTTTTTCAAAATTATAAAATTGAAACTAGTGCCCTCCTTTTTGCAGCAATATTTTTGAGCAAAAACTATTCAATAAGGTCAACAGCAAGGTCAAAAATATGAAAAATATTAACCAACCTTTACGAATTAGAGCTCAGCGAATATGCTACGGCAAAAGATAAGCCCAACGCGGGGCTCGAACCCGCAACCTTGAGATTAAGAGTCTCACGCTCTACCGATTGAGCTAGCCAGGCTATGACGCCATCAATTAATTATATAATGGTTTTTTCGATGAACTTAAGATATCAATATAAGAATTTGAGATGAAAAATGAAGCGCTGCAAGAGAGCGCTGCAAAAACTTATGGTTCAATCAAAATTAAATAGGGCTTTATTTTAATGTTCACTATTCATATCACACAGGTTGCATAAAAGTAAATGAAACTTTACGAAGAAACTTGTCGATTATCTCCTAGAAATAAAAGAGTTGAAATATATTTATTTCATGAGCTGTCCAGCTAATCTTATCTACAACGCTCAATTCTAATTCAGCTGGCTGCCCGAGCACACGTGCACAGCAGCTTGCAAATAAAACTTGGCTGGAGGAACATGCAACTTTGTATCTACTTATTGCTCTGCTATTTTGTGGCTTTAGGAGGCATGTTTGATGGCGCCTACATTAGCACCTACGTAAACACTGCTGAAACGCCCTTCCGCCTTTACCTCAACTCCTCTGTCATCCTCCGCTATCACTCGCATGGACTGGATCAAGTCATTGAGCTTCAGCTCACTTATCAAACGAACTCTCATAACAAACGCTTCTGCAGAATACCTACGCCTGGCTCTGGTCCATGATTGTCAACGTCTACTTCATCGGGCTTATTGCCGGCAATTGTTCCGTTTCATGGGTTCCATCCGACATAATCCAGCAGAAGCAAGAGAAGACAGTGAATGGAGTTGAGGTGAGCGAGCGTTGGGGTCGCCTGCCTGCACTGCGAATGGGCGGCTGCCTGGCAGCTGTGGGCAGTGCCTTGAGCAGCGCCGCCATTCCCAGCAAACTTCTCCCCCTGCTTCTCTTCGGTGCCTAGGCCAAGAAGGGGTGGGTGAGGGGATGTGGAAGGTATTGTGAGGTCGACTGGTGACGGGGTGTGCGGCGGGGCTGTTGGCGGGTGCAGTGACGCTGTTCCTGCAGGAGACGGCTCCGACAGCCGTCAGAGGCCTCGCCTCCTCCCTCCTCGAGTTCGCCTACATCCTTCCCAACCTTCTAGGTCCACAACTGCTTCCTATTTTCCTCTCAATTCCCTTTCCAGCCGAAAGTTATCCTTAAATCCGCTTTTGGCAAATGTGGCTAATTGTGGGTCCACTAGGCCAATTTGCTAGAAAAAATCTTGCTTTCAAACCCGTCAAAAAAGTGTTGACAGATCGGGTGTAATTTTACAAAATGACCTAATTCAAGGCAGTTTGGATTCAGTTGAACCTCTGGGGCACTCACTGCAGCGCCTGGCTAGCTCAATCGGTAGAGCGTGAGACTCTTAATCTCAAGGTTGCGGGTTCGAGCCCCGCGTTGGGCTAACAATTTTGCCCTTTTTTACTTTAATTTCTTTTGCCATTCAAGGTTTGACTCTTGGGATGGAGGCCGTTTTGGGCCAGCACTTGGCCTGGCTGTCTGCCGTGGGCATTTTCGTGGACCTGGCGCTGGCAGCCGGCGCCTGCCTTCTTCCAGAAACGCCCAAATTCCTCTACAACCGCTTCGGCTCTTTGGACCAGGTGCATTCGTTCGTCTTCTCAGACAATTGAAATACCAAGAGTGAAAGCGAAGGCCAAAACTTCGTTGGCCTTTTACCAAGGCTCAAAGACGGACTTCTCGGCCTGGGCAGCGTCCATGGATGCAGAGCTGGCGCTGGAACAAGGCCAGCAGAGCAGTCTCAGACAACTGTTCAAGGTTGGACTGGGGCAGGAGGGGGACTATCTGTAGGTGGCTCTGTTGAGGTGCCGCACCTGCGGAAGGCTTTCCTTCTGGGTGCCGCCGCACTGGCGGCTCAGAACACCACCGGCGTCTACGCCGTCTTCATGTTTGCCACCTTCTTCTTCAACGGCGTTGGACTCTCCGATTTTGAGGTGGGTCCTTCTGCTTTGCGCAGAAAGCCATTCTGCTTGATAACAGAGGGTAATTGGCTTTCGTTTCCCAAGCTGATGAAGGATTGCAGGCACAAATAGGCTCGGTGATGATTGGTGTGGTGAATTTGATATCCAGCGGAGTTGCGGTGCTGTTGGTGGAGCGATTGGGCAGACGGAAGCTGCTTCTGTCAACACTCGCCCTGGATACTCTCCTACTGGCCGCATTCATAGCCCTGGCCCAATTGCACAACTTCAATCCCAGGTTGGGCCAAACTGCCGATTTGCAAAATATGTCTCGGAAAAGCGACATCCCTTCGTACTCCTACTCTTGAGAAGCATAATATGAGACAATGATTTGGAAATGTTTGCAGCAAAGGCATTGGCCTGGCCTGCCTTTGCGTGATATTTGTGTGGGTGCTGGTGTTCAGCCTGGGACCGGGCCCCCTGCCCTGGTTCATTGTGGCCGAGCTTATGCCTCAGCACGCTCGCAGCGCCGCTCAAGGCAAGTAGCCAATCCCATACTTTTTAGCTCCATCTGGATTTCTCTTCAGGAGCCAGTCTGTGCATCGGCAATGCCACGGCTCTTCTGCTCACCTTCGTCACCCTGCCGCTGTACAATGTCCTGGGAGCCTATGCATTCATTCCTCTCTATATTGCTCCTACTCTCTTCCTCTCCTGCTACCTCTATCGTCACCTGCCCGAGACGAAGGGCAGAGAAATTGCCGATATTGTCTCTGAACTGATGCATTTGAAAGAATGAAGCTGTGATTATTTGTTTGACAAAAACGATAAAGTTTTGCGCACATTATCGCAATTGAGGCCCACTGTTTGCTCGGGCGTCGTTAAGCAGTGTGCAAGCAAAAGCGCTATTGACGCTATTTGGCGCCTTCGAACTTTTACAGCGTTCGAAAATCATAGCCTAAATCGATGGAGCACGGCTATCAGTATCTCGCTCTTTGCTATGCCGTTTCACTTGGCGCAATGTTCAGCGGCGGTTATGCCCTTTCCTTCGTCAACCCCGCACAGCGTCAACTCCAAGCCTTCGTCAACGCCACATGGCAAGCTGAGTACGCTTCTCAAGGGCTCAATCAGGTCAGTTGGAGTATTAGTATCCCCTGCTGCATATTTTAGAATAATAGTCCGTTTTGAGCAAGATCTGGGCTGGGTATGGAGCGGTATAATCAATATATTCTTTGTGGGCGTGCTCATGGGGACTCTACTGCTGCCCTCGGTAATCAATCTAGCATTGCCTCTGCTGCCAGGCGAGGGCTGGAAGCTTTTCGATAGACCAGCTGATCTAATAGTTAAGAGTATAAGAGTAGATGTGAAGTAGAATGAAATAAACTCTTGGGAGCTATTCGCGGGAGGAAGGATATGAGCCGCATTAGCTCAGGGGTTAGAGCGCCTGTCTAGTAAACAGGAGGTCGGTAGTTCAAATCTGCCATGTGGCTCTTCTTTTGCGGTTTTAAATTATTATTTTTTTTAATTTCACAAATGGCTAATCAATTTTTCTTTTCCAGAAAATACTTTGTACGTTAAAATCTTAAAAATATTGACCTTATAGCAATTTGGTCAAATTAATTTTCAATTAAGATTAAAGTATCTGATGCTTAAAACTTGATACTGTCAGTTAAATTTTAAATCTTAAATGACATTAATTGAACCGTGCAACAAGAAGATACTTTATTAATGGTTATACTTTATTTGTGAACTCGTTCTTCATAGATGATTTAACAGAAATCAGTTTAAGAAAGGTTTACTGAGAAGGTTGAATGTATCAGAAAGGAGGTGGCCCAAAAATTTGTACCCCCTTTTTTATGGGTTGCGGACAGGATTGCCACTGACAATATTGCCCCGGACTGGATTGCCCCGGACAGGATTGCCACCGGACTGGATTGCCACCGGACTGGATTGCCACCGGACAGGATTGCCACCGGACAGGATTGCCCCGGACTGGATTGCCACCAAATTTGAATTTCCTTTATTTTTTACTGTTTTAGGTTTCTTTGAACAGTTTTTATTAATTTTGATCTTATTTTGCTCCATGCCTTTCAATGCGTTTATGCTCCTTGTTACCCTTTTTGTGTAAAATTAACATCAATATCAAATTATGTATCAAAGTATATCTGGTACCATCGGCAAGCCAACCATAAGCCTCGTTTCTCCCAAAATTGAAAATGCCCAGAGTGAAAAGTCAAAGAAAAAAATTACTACTACTGGAATCTGCTGCTTGGACAGTTGCATTTTGCTTTGGGTGCACAGTTCAAAGTCTCTTTCCATGTGCGCCCAAAAACAAAATGCAGATGTTGCAGCAGATTCCAGCAGTTTTGCTTATTTTTGGCTTGCCGATTGTACCAGATATAATTTGATACAGAATTTGATATTGATGTTAAATTTAAACAAAAAAATTAACAAAGAGCAAAAACGCCTCATAATATCAAAATTGAAAAGCATGGATCAAAATAAGATCAAAAGTGATAAGAACTGTTCAAAGAAACCTAAAACTGTAAAAAATAAAGGAATTTCAAATTTGGTGGCAATCCAGTCCGGGGCAATCCAGTCCGGTGGCAATCCTGTCCGGTGGCAATCCAGTCCGGTGGCAATCCAGTCCGGTGGCAATCCTGTCCGGGGCAATCCAGTCCGGGGCAATATTGTCAGTGGCAATCCTGTCCTAGACCCCTTTTTTATATTTTATTCGAAACTAGACACAATTTTAAGACTTTTTAGGTTATGAGCGTGCAAGACTCAAAATTTGATTTTTGGCGAATTTTTGAAGTTTGAAAAATGACCAAAACTTTAACCGCCCATAACTCTTTCTCCATAACTGATTCTGATGAATTGTCTGCACAGTTTTTAAAAATACGATTTTTTTTACAATTTCTATGTAAAAATTTCTATGTAATCCATAGCTCTAGAAACCTAGAAACGGATCCGAAACCAAAAAATTGACCATTATTTCCTTTGCTTTAATAAAGCGGCAAAAAGACCTAATTTTAAAAGTGCCGTTTTTGGGGAAGAAGATTTTTAAATTGAAATTGTAAAACAAAAATTCGAATTTTTGAAAACTGTGCGGACCAGTTTTTTGCATATAAATCAGCAGGACTTTACAGTAGAGAGATGATAAAAACGAAATATTCTCCTCGTTGAGACGGTCGAATGTTTGTAAAATATTCAGAATCGGCAGAGAAGAACGAAGTTATGGGTGGGTAATGGCTATGGTCATTTTCCAAATTCAAAAATTCGCAAAAAACGAATTTTGAGCATGCTCATAAGCCACGAAAAGTCTTAAAATTGTTTTTTCGAAAAATAAAGATAAAAAGGGGGTAAAAATTTGTGAACAACCAATTTTGGAACCTCTCCATAAAGCTCTCTTAAAAATTAGTGAAATAAAAAGGAAATAATGAAAAAACCGCGAGACCCAATCTTTAAAATTTCAAAATATGAAGCCACATGGCAGATTTGAACTACCGACCTCCTGTTTACTAGACAGGCGCTCTAACCCCTGAGCTAATGCGGCTCACGATCTGCACATCGATTATCAAAATCAAATATTTGATTATTCGAAATTCTAATGAAATTAAAGCATAATAAAAAATTTCAAAATGCTAGCCACATGGCAGATTTGAACTACCGACCTCCTGTTTACTAGACAGGCGCTCTAACCCCTGAGCTAATGCGGCTCACGATCTGCTCATCGATTATCAAAATAAAATATTCGATTATTCGAAATTTCACATAAATTAAAGCATAATAAAAAATTACAAAATGCTAGCCACATGGCAGATTTGAACTACCGACCTCCTGTTTACTAGACAGGCGCTCTAACCCCTGAGCTAATGCGGCTGACAACCCGCCTTCCCCTCTTTACAACCTCCTACACCTCCAATCCAATCCGAAAGGCCGCGGAAAGACTGGGCCGTGTGGGGACGCTGTGTCTGGCCGCCGTGGTCTCCGCCGTCGGCAACTGCCTCTCCATGCTCTCCATCACCTTCGGCCTGCTCGAACTCATCCTCTGCGGTGCCTCCATATCCAAAGACCCAAAGAAAGGTAGAAGAAAGTATGATTGGAGGACGATTTCTGACTGGGCTGGCGTTTGGAAACCTAAGCGGTGCTCTCACGCTCTTCTTACAAGAGACGGCGCCCACACGGCTCAGGGGCAGCGCCTCCACCATGCTTGAGCTCGCCTACTGCGGTCCCTTCCTGGTCGGTTGGCGACTCCTTTGTCCTATTTGTTGGAAGCGGGAAATGGAAGGGATTGAGGCAATATCCTGGGCATGTCGGAGGTGCTGGGCGGGAACCTGGTTCTGCTGGCCGGCATTGGGGCTTTCGTGGATCTAGCCTTGGCCCTGACCTGTCTGCTGCTTCTGCCGGAAACGCCGAAACACGTCTACGCCTCTAAGGGCAGCCTGGAAGAGGCAGACTAGCCTTTCCTTTCTCAAAAATACTGAAAATATGATGTCTGCTTTTTTAAAGGCGAAAAGATCTTTGCTGTTTTACCAAGGCCCTGCTGCAGACTTTGCTCAATTCGCTGCCGAAATGGAGGCAGAAATAGCCGAGGAAGCTGATGCTTTGCCCGGAATCGCTGCTATTTTAAAGGTCTGCAGAAAATATTGCAGCCCTCCAAATTATGCCAATTTAGAAGCCTGGACTGCGTAAAGGCTTTCTGGTAGGGGCAGCAGCGCTGGCAGTGCAGGGCACAACGGGCATCTATGCTATCTTCGCCTACGCTACCTACTTTTTCCAGCAAGTGGGGCTCAGTGAAATCCAGGTGCTTGGAAGGAGTGTGGGGGGTGAATGGAGTGAGGGAGATGAAAGGAGCTCATCCTAGGCTCAACTGGGCAACGTGGCTTTGGCCCTGGTGGACACGGCGGGGACCGGCCTAAGCCTGTTCATTGTGGACAGACTGCCGCGGCGAACGATTCTCATCGGCTCCTGTCTCCTCCTAGCTGCAGCCCTCTGCGTCTACATTGCGCTGGCCGTCATCTACAGCTACAGCCATAGGTTGAGGCTCCAAGCTGACCATGGCTTATTCTCGCGATGATTTTTGTCAACTTTATTCAACTAACTGACTCAAATCATCGCGAAAATAAGCCATGACCATTTGGATAGCTGGGCAAATGAAGGAGGAAGATGCTAGCGAGATCTTCAGTGCGGGCCTGGGCTGGGCTTGCCTGGTGGCCATAGGCGTCTACGTCCTCGGCTTCAGCATCGGCCCCGGCCCACTGCCCTGGTTCATCATCGCCGAGCTCCTGCCTCAGCATGCCCGCAGCGCAGCACAAGGTTTCCATTGAACAGCCACCGACTAGACTTCCAGGAAAGATTGAAGGTAGCGGACTGTTCCTGCTCAACGGGCTGAACCTCTGCCTGACCTTTCTCAGCCTGCCCCTGTTCGAGGCAGCGGGGCCATGGGCCTTCGTTCCACTCTTCCTCCTGCCCGGCCTCCTCCTACTCGCCTACCTCTGGCGCAATCTGCCCGAAACTAAGGACCGGGAGATTGCCGACATTGTGCATGGCTTGGAAATGAGCTGTCAGTGAGTCTGCCTCAGTTTGATGCCATTGCCCCCTGGCCACCTAATGGAGAAGTGAAGCGATGTGTAAGGCTAACGAGCAGAGGCCGTCCAAGATACTGCGCCCGCGACGAGCCCAGTAGAGCCATCCAGTGCCGGCCATATGGCGAAATGTGTAATCTGTGCGGGTGAAGAGGGTTCACAGAGAAACAAGTATGGACCTAGAGTACCGTTGAGCTTGAAGGACGTGTACTTGCACTGGTCTTGGCAAGCTTGACCTTGCTTGGAAGCTATGCTCTGCATGATGCACAAGCCTTCTTTCGTCAGAACTGCAAAGCCCCCTTCATTCTGCTTTGATAAAGGTGGTGCAAAAATTGGCCAAAGCTAAAATAAAATAAATGTACATAGATAGCCAAATAATGCACTGAAGTGGCTGTGAAAGCGATCAAAAGGCATACCGTCATTCCACTCAGTGCATGCAAGTCCCAGGATTTGCAGAATGAGGTTCTCATGCAACTGGGCGTGATCCGCATCCTCCTTGCTGCAGTGCGTCGGGACACAGGCTCTGTATTCGCTCTGGGCCCTCAACTCATTGCCATTGCCATCGTCACTGCCACAAACTCTTGCCAAAAGCGATATTGCGAAGAATCGTTAGTATGTAAAACGGGAAGTTGAAACCGGCAAAGCTGTGGGATGGCAGCCCAGAAATGCTCAGTGTGGCTGGCGAGAGCGCGCCAGAAATGGGCGATGAAGGAGGGCAGAGGCTCTGTCCAAACCAGGCGACTGAACAGCTCCGTCTTTCCCGTTGCCTCGAACCAGGCATTGCCCAGAGTGTACTTGCTCAATTACCATCTTTCTTTCCCTCTTTCGGAAGCTAAGAAAACTGCACTTTATCTGCAGCAGGAATTGAGCGTCACAGGGTGCAGTGCAGCTGTGTTTAGAGTTCTGAATATCTCCAATGCTGGGCACAAACTCCGAGTCGCTTGAATAAGCTTAAAGTAAGTTTTTCATCCCTTAGAAAATGTGTTTACGTTGGAAGAAATACTTTCTGTTAACTAAATCTGCCATTCTAAATCAGATCAAAATTTCGACACAATATGTTCCAAAGATTGAAGAATTAGAAGTTAATTAAGTAAAAATCAAGTTAGAAGTTAAAAACCCAAAAAAAATAACCCAGATAAGTCAGTATGATATATCTGAACATATTGAAAACAGTAGTGTAGTTGTGTAGTACAGTTTCTATAGCGGTAACTCTTATTGAAACCTGCAGAGAAAGCTGGGAAAGACTAAATGAATTCAGACGCTGTACGGGGGCTTTGGCAGCAATGCCGCCTTTTGAGACTCGTAGTAGATTGGAATATTACTACCATTGGGCTGGTGCGAAGGAACAAAGCAACCGCCAGCACTTTTTCATTTTGGGGGAAAAGAGATCCACTTTTGGCCTGACGATGGTACCTGATATTTTCCTAGGGCGCGACAGCGCCCTAGTTATGAATGGGTGATCGAGTTTTTGCATGGTTTCCTGTCCCCGAATTGATTGGAAGACTGGTAGGTTGAACCCTAGGACATATATATATCAATCGAAAGCTCACAGTCTGCTCCAGATGACAAAATTCTTGAAATTTTGATTTAGGCCTCTGAATTTTAATAAATAACTAAAATATTAACTGAAATATATAAAAAAGGAAACTGCGCAGATTTTTATAAACTGATGCTCAGGTTAGCTTCAATGCGAAAGGGAAACTGCGCAGATTTTTATAAACTGATGCTCAGGTTAGCTTCAATGCGATAGATCTTAATTCCTAGGGCGCGACAGATCTTAATTCCTAGATCTTAATTCCAAGCGATGGATTTTTGCGCGGCCAAGGCCAGCTTAACCAGTTACCCCATTTTTGCGTCCGTCTGTCCGCATCTTATTATATACGGGTGATGCTATTTTCGGGATGGCCTTGGCGCCGTATGGTTTCTAATCAAATCGTGGCACATGATAGCTTTTTGGATAGATCTCAGTGCGTTCTTTAACATATGTAGGGAAGTCCTCGCCATTTTTCCATTGAAAAAAATTGTGATTGAAAACGTTCTCAATTTTGGTCATTTTTCACTTTAAAACTTGCTTGCTCATCCAATTTTTTACTTTTCTTGTCGGACTTTTTTTTCAATTCAAGGCAAAATAATTCTGTTTAAGACCTTTCATTTACTTTTTCAACTTTTCAAAATTATTTTATTAAAAAATCGCATTGAGTGAAGTTAATTTTCGCGATTTGAGCTCTACTCAGGGTGCTGATGTTTCAAGGCATTGATTAGTAAGGATGGCTGCAGTAGTTAGAGTAAAGCAGCACTGATTGCTTTGAAAGCGTTCGTATGCATTGCTGAGCAGCAGCATACACAGAAGCTCATCGATTATTGATGTGTACTCTGCTGACTAAAATTAAATACTTGATGGTTTTGAACAATATTTTTAAGTAATCTTTGTTATGTGTAGCAATAAGTAAGGGTGGAAAGAATAGGAAAAATTAAAGAAATGAGAAGGGTGGCCGCGCGAAGCGCGGCCACTGACCCATATTGCTAGTATATATATATGTGTCTTTCCGGGGGCGGGCCTCCGCGGTTTTTCAACGAAATTGGCTGATTTTTTGCATGAAGGTCCGACTGGGTGGTATCTCCAGGCCATTTTTTGCGCTTGACGTAATTTTGCGTTTTTCGCCCAAAACCCAAATTTTTGATGTTTCAAAGTACGAAAATTCATAAATCACTGGTTTTTCAACGAAATTGGCTGATTTTTTGCATGAAAGTCCGCCTGGGTGATATCTCTAGGCCATTTTTTGGGCTTGACGTAATTTTTCGATTTTTGCCCAAAACTCAATTTTTTGATGTTTCAAAGTACGAAAATTCATAAATCACTGGTTTTTCAATGAAATTGGCTGATTTTAGGCAGATACGTCCGTCGAGGTGCTATCTTGAAGCTGGCAAAAGGAATTTCCGAAATATTTGTTATTTCTCAGTTTATGGACAAAAACCTAAATTCTTGATGTTTCAAAAATTTGAACATCCATAAATCGATGGTTTTTCAATGAAATCAGTTGAATTTTGGCATGTACGTCTCTAATGGTGATATATTGAAGTTGATAATAGAATTTTTCGACACATTTATTATTTCTTGATTTATAGTCAAAAACCTAAAATCTTGATGTTTCAAAAATTCGAACATCCATAAATTACTGGTTTTTCAATAAAGTCAGCTTAGATTTGGCAGATACGTTTGCTGCGGCAGTATCTTAAAGCAGTTAAAAGGAATTGCTTAGCTTATTATCTGGAACAAAGGCCGCGCATCTTGGCAACAGCCGAGAATACCTTGTTCACAATGACTGTTTGACGCCTTGTTCATGTGGCAAGTAAATAAGTCTTCCACATGGCCAAGACCTAGACAAGACTAAAATGCTACAGCATGAGCTGCTTATGAATTGTCAATCATCAAAAAGAACTAGACAAGGTGTGACAAAATCGTGATAAATTTAGGTTTAAATTATAAACCAATTTGAGTTAAAATTTTAACAGGTTCATCTACAAAATCCACTGATCTTTCATAAGCAGGCGGCAATTTTGGCAAAAAGAGGACAAAAATTAGTGAAAAAAAATGGAAAATATAACTAGTGAAATAAAAAAATATGTTAAAATATAATTAAATGCTTTAAAGTGAAAGAAATTTTTCAAAAATTTTGGTTACGATGAAATTATAAGTTTAGGTAACAAAATAAAACAAACAATATTGAAATTTAATTGAAATTAGCTAATCAAAAGTTAAATTTTGCTGGCATTTGCAATATGATCAATTGTTTAATTTGATCTGAATCACACTTCTTTGACACTTTTTAAGTAAGAGGCTAAAAAATGATCGAGTAAAGTTCACAAATAACATCATTTAAACATTTAAAAAAACTGGATTAATCTAGATGACCGGGGACATGCCATAAATTGCCACCTGCTTATGAATGATCAGTGGATTTTGTAGATGAACCTGTTAAAATTTTAACTCAAATTGGTTTATAATTTAAACCTAAATTTATCACGATTTTGTCACACCTTGTCTAGTTCTTTTTGATGATTGACAATTCATAAGCAGCTCATGCTGTAGCATTTTAGTCTTGTCCCTATATCCTTCTTGTATCTTTTAATTTCATTGAACTCTCATTTTTTGACCTCTCGCTTCTGGAAGAGTCTCTGTTTCCCCCATTACTAGCAATGGCTACAAGGCAGGGCAGGAAAATAGCTAAATTAAATAGCAGCTGATTATAATTTCTCAACAACCATGCCCAGTAGA
>JASANA010001776.1:0-16416 GCA_030248095.1 Ptycholaimellus sp. GST1_10 | reverse complement strand
CCTTCGGATCGCACCAGTTGATTTCCCTCCAGCGCCGGTCTTGCGGCTGATGTGGTGTGGATAGGGAAATAACCTCATTGCGCGCTATTTCGTTCTCTTTTAGTCCGCCTTTCTTGGTTTTGGGGAAATAAATGGAGAATAAAATAATTGCATTAAATTTTAAATTTTTGCACGGCCGAAGGCCGCCTGCCGCGAAGGGCTAGTAGTAAATATATTTCTTCACTTTGGACTAGGATAAATCGATTTTTGGGAGAAAAGAGGCACACGTTTGGCTTGCCAATGGTACCAGTCATTGTAAGATCTCAAAATTGATAAGGAGCCACCAATCGCTCCAATCCTTTTTGCATGGGAAAGGATATCATCAAATTGACCAATACCCTCAACTCCATGTTTTGATGAAGATTCCACTAGTAGTAGATGCATTCTTTGACCTTCAGCTAGGAAAAGCCTAAATTTTGGAAGGAAAGTTTCGTTTTAGACTCACCGATGACATTCGATATTATTCGATATTATTACACTTTATCTCCATTGACAAGTTTCAGTGCCACTAAGTACATGCAAAGAAATTCAATTACTAGCATAAAACGGCTCAACATGTAAAGGCGAGAGGTGCAAAAATAGATCACAGATTTGCTAAATAATCCCAAGCAATTTCATTGAAGTCGTAGCTGCTCCGAGATTGCCCCAAGCATTTCCTCCTTTCGTTCATGTAATACTTCAAAATTGTAAGGTTCATAAAACTTAGGCATGAACGTATGGCACCCTGTATAGGCGATTGCGAAGCTGGAGATTGAGGTCCGTGAGCCGAGAGCCAGTAATGAAACAGCTGTAGGCCAACACAAAAGGCTCTTCTCCAGTCTGGTGGAGTAAGCATTCACCAAGCTAGCCACGTACAGGGCATTCACCAGCAGATTTTCGTCTGTGAAATCAAAATGTTTGGCCACTGCCTAATGGAGCAAAGCAAGCAACCTATGTGAATGCAGTTTAATCGACGTAGAATGCAGGAGCATCCGCTTCCAGCAGGCACCAGCCGAGCGATGCTGGGCAGAGCATCAGAGAAGCGCTCGTCGAAGAAGACGGCAAGGTCGTCGCTGCTGATGACCGTCTCCAGGTCCTTGGCCTGGACGCCCTGGAGGACGAGCTGCTTGAGGAGCAGTTCCTTCTCCTCCTTCTCTTGCACCGCGTATACTTCCCAGGCCTGACTCAGACAGACTAGCTCCACCACTTCTTCCTTGCTGGATGCTTCTGAAGTTACCCATCAATCTGTTGCCACAGATTAATCGTACTTTTGAGCAGCATCTTCACTCCCAAATCTCTTTTTTCAGCGGCATAAATTTGTTAGGGCAATAAGTTTTTTCGTATCATGCTTAAGAGGCGTTTTGCGAGAAGAGCATGAAGGGCCAAAGGGCCGAGACCCATGGTTTTTTGACCCCCCTTTTTTTGTGGAATAAAAGGCCGAGACCTGATGGTTCTCGCCCCCTTTTTATTACGCAATAGGAATCCAATATCCGTCGCCCCTTTTTTGAATAAGTAAGGGAAGTAAAATTCATAAATATACTTGGTGTCAAAACTCAATATCCATGGCAGGACAGCTCTGACAAGTTGTAGGTCGGAAAATTTGAGTTTTTGGCGATTTTTTCATAAAACTCAAATTTCAGAGCCCATTTTTATGCTAAAAAGTACCCATGTTGGGTCTAAATCGATTCGTTTATATTAGCGGCATACCTTGACAAAAGTTTTTAAAGTTTTTACCAAAAAATTTCATATTCTATCAAAAAACCAAATATATGGGATAAAATGAAATTTTTGAAGATTCACCGAAAACTTGACTTTTCTCAAAATTTTTTGGTTTAAAATCTGGTTTTTGACTTTCGCCATCGTATTTCTCGCGAAATTCTGGTCGAGAAAATGTGTTCAAACTTGCCAATAAGGGGTGGCCCAAATGAGATATAGACCCAAACATGACGAGAACCAGAAAAATGCCTATGTTATAGCATAGGGCATTTTTGCTGATGTAAAATTTTGATGCTAAAAAACCTCCCGCTCTTCAGGAACACCGAAACTGCTCAATTTCCTTTTGTGAGCTTATTATGGTAAGCCTTAGGCAGGTACTTGGCAAAAAAAATGCAGGGTTTTAGTTTATATACATGAAATTTTATCCAAAGTGTAGCGGACAGGTCGAGAATTCGCCCTATGCTATAACATGGGGCAAAGTTGACCAAAATTTTTTTGCCTTGAATTTAAATTCCAAGGCCCTGAATCGATGCTCTGGTCTCAAATACACCTAAAAATACCATTCCTATGCCCAATTTCATCATATTTTTGAAACATGATCTCTTAGTAGGTTTTCTCCGATTTGGGACCAATTTGTAACAAATAACATTTGAAGCACTTAATCTCAAAATATGATGAAATTGGGCATAGGAATGATATTTTTAGGTGTATTTGAGACCAGAGCATCGATTCAGGGCCTTGGAATTTAAATTCAAGGCAAAAAAATTTTTGGTCAACTTTGCCCCATGTTATAGCATAGGGCAAATTCTCGACCTGTCCGTACATCTTTGGATAAAATTTCATGTATATAAACTAAAACCCTGCATTTTTTTTGCCAAGTACCTGCCTAAGGCTTACGTTGATAAGCTCACAAAAGGAAATTGAGCAGTTTCGTGTTCCTGAAGAGCGGGAGGTTTTTTAGCATCAAAATTTTACATCAGCAAAAATGCCCTATGCTATAACATAGAGCATTTTTCTGGTTCTCGTCATGTTTGGGTCTATATCTCATTTGGGCCACCCCTTATTGGCAAGTTTGAACACATTTTCTGGACCAGAATTTCGCGAGAAATACGATGGCGAAGTCAAAAACCAGATTTTAAACCAAAAAATTTTGAGAAAAGTCAAGTTTTCGTGAATCTTCAAAATTTCATTTTATCCCATATATTTGGTTTTTTGATAGAATATGAAATTTTTTGGTAAAAACTTTAAAAACTTTTGTCATAGTTGTATGCAGCTAATGTAAACGAATCGATCGATACCCAACATGGGTACTTTTAGCATAAAAATGGGTCTGAAATTTGAGTTTTATGAAAAAAATCGCCAAAAACTCAAATTTTCCGACCTACAACTTGTCAGAGCTGTCCTGCCATGGATATTGAGTTTTGACACCAAGTATATTTATGAATTTTACTTCCCACATATTGTACTTTTGATTCCTATCATAAAAAAGGGGGGTCAAAAAACCATGGGTCTTCCATTCGTGCTCCTCTCAAAAACCGTGTCTTAAAATGAACTAGGTTTTACTATGGTAATTGTAAAGTGAACCATGAAGAGATTGAATGAAGACGGCGTGGAGATTGGCCTCAAGCGTCTCCACCTGCCACTCACGAGCCAGATCGGCGAGTGGTTCCAGGTCCTGGTTGGAGATGAACAGAGGCTTGCCCACTCTATTGAACTTCACTCCCTCTCCCGCTCCACCTCCACGCGATCAAACCAGCCCAGAAACACCAGTACATCGCCCAAGCTGCAATTCAAATTCCAGGAGGCGTTTTATGGTAGATCTCAATTTGGAGAGAGCGAAAAAAGCGCCACCTTTTTCCGATGAGCTTAGCACAGCTTTCCTCAGCTTCTTTGTAGGGTCCGAACACGAGTCGGTGGAGGGTTTCGCTGCTCGTTTCCCAACGTTTCCTACATGTAGACGAACATTGAAAGTGTGAGAAAACAGAAAGAAAACAGAAAACAAAAAAAACAGAAGTAAAGCAGAAAAATATGATAAAAGAGCCTGAAACCTTGGTCACCCAAAGCGCTTTGCGATCTCTCGACGATGAGACGGAAAATTGGCTGTTTCACTCTGGGAGCAATAGCGCTCAGGTACTGCCATCTTTCTCCGTCTCACATTCCATATTTTGGAGACTGCTCTCCAGAATTCTAAACGAAAGGCAAATGGAGCGAATGCCTTGGTTCTGCGTGTTTGGGCGGTGTGTTTTGGCTTTTTTCTGCATTGCACCAGGCACTGCCAAGCAATATTTCTACGCGCAATTTGTGATCGGAGAGAAAGTTAGTATCCTGAAAAAAATTACACAAAAATGCAAAATTGCTGAAAGCAATTACTAATTACAAAATTATGAGAAAGAGCAATAATGATTACCACTGTGGATTGGGATTGGCGAGATAAATTAGATTGGTTCTTGTAATTATCTTCGGGTCTCCCACCTCCCAACTCAGAAACGTTTACTTTTAAGCAATTCAGCTTTGAGGCAGAATGGTGAGGGCTTACATTGATTCAAGGATATCGAAATGGATCGTTGCGGATTTCCTATCTCTTCTCGCACTCTTCGTCTACGCCAATTTCTATTGACATGCATCAACAGGAAATGAGCACGCAGGACGCCTGGGGCATCATGCCACCCCCCCAGCCAGCACGTGTTGATGAAAGAGGGGCTTCCTATCCTAGGGGTAGCCTTTGACTTGCCTTGCTCATTTATGCGACAGTACAAAAATCGTCACTTAACAGCAATAAATATCGATCAAAACATGACTAGAATTTTGTTCAAATTTCCAGGAAGTTTCACTATTCTGAGAATAATTTTAAAATCATCATTGTGACTCTAAATTAATTACTGTATCACTTTATCTTCATGTTAATTTATATTAATATGTCCATGTCTTGCAAGCAAACAGATGCTCCCGTAAAGCTCTTCGGCATAGATATCCGCAAAATATTTCCAACTCCACTTCAGCTAGGCCAAATCCCGAGACAGCTCTCAATTCCTAATTGTTTACGGCAAAAAGGGGAGCAAAGAAAGGCAAAAGATTCTGGCAAACTCTACAAGAGACGCCCTGGGGAAGGATGGGAAGAGGGGCGGCGGGGCCATGCGCACAATGGCGGCCAGATTTTCATCGCCGTCATCGAAGGCCTCCGGCTCCGCGCCTTCCTCCTTCCCCACTGAAACCCCCACTCCTCTTCCTGTGTGGCTGAGGGGAGAAGAGCGCAGGGGGATTGAACGATGGATGAGGTCCACGAAGAGCTCCTCGGCGCCGGGTTTGCGATCGCGGAGGAGGATGATGCCGCCGCTGCTCAGCGATTTCACGGCCGCATAACGGTTCTGCACCGTTGTGCGCATCAGCGGAAGCTAGAATATGGGCAGGATGGGCGGTGGTGAAGGGCTGAGAGAGAGGGAATAAGCACCTGATGCTTCATGACACGGGCGGGATTGGGCAGCATGTGGAAGAGCGGCTCTGACTTCTCCTTTTCCTCCTTCTCCCGTCTTTCCTAGCAGGAGCAAGAGGGAAGTGCTAGAAATGAAGGAAAGAAGGAGGAGGAGAACTTGGCACTGTGGCGAGGGCGACGCCGTAGCGAGTCTGGGGGACGTGGAACTCGGAGAGAAGGGAGACCAACTGCGGCACTTGAACCGTTCCCAGGTTGTCGTCATCGTCGTCGAAGGCTTCTGGAGCCGGCCCCTCACCCTCCTCGCCCCCCACGAAAACCCCACACTCCTCTTCCTCTGCCTGAGAGGAAAAGAGCGGAGGGGGATGGAACGAGGGACGGGGTCCAGGAACTGCTCCTCGGCGCCAGACTTGAGGTCGCGTAGGAGGATGATACCGCCGTTGCTTGGCGCAGCCATCTTGTAGCGCCCGTCCACCAGTGTGTCCAAGTTTGGCCAAAAACGCCCTAACCCGAACCTGCCTCATGTTTGGAATGCCTGTTCGGGGCCCGAACCTGCTTTAAAGCTAGTTGCCGTTCGGCTTGCGACCCGGCCTCACGGTTCGGGTGCGAACCTTCTCCAAAAGCAGGTTTCCGAACGGTTGAGCAAGTTTGGCAAGTTTCATAGGTTTGCAAACTTGTTTTTAAAAAAAAATTCCCGAAAAGTGGTGGTAATGACTGGTTTTTGAATTTGCGCGAGTCAGAGGGTCTCAGGGGTGTTACTACCATACAATAGGCCACCAAGGAGGCCATCGTCATGTGCTCGCATTTGTGCAGAGTCAGCAAAGTCGACGCCTCCGTTGTAGAAGCCTAGTGTCTGCTCCACGCGCACATATACACTCTGGGAATGGATCCTCGCACCCTTTTTCCCCCATCCTCCCCTATTTCTAGGCCGTGGGTTGAGGCTGCACCTCATTCTCCTCAGCTCTTCACTTTCGACCTACCTTCTACCTTCTCTTCAGCTCAAGCCAAGGCCAGCCCAAGGAAGATGCACGTCGGACGCGTGACGGAGATGAGGCTGACGCTCCAGAAGATGCAGAGCCGGGTGATGCTGGACGGCGAGGAGACGGAGCTGAACAACAGCATCCTGGACTGCATCAACGCCCTCTACAAGAACCTCCACGACGAGGACAAGGAACAAGGACGAGCCCCGGCCAGCATCCCACCCGGCAGCCCACCTGCCAACACCGCCCAGCCGCTCAAGTTCAGCACCCCGCCCGCCGGCCCAGCCCAGCTGCCCAAGCTCAGCGACACCGCCTTCGCCCCCATCAAGGAGCCGGACTGGGAAAAGGCCTCGTTCCTCCACGCCCACAAGCGCCATCAACGCAACCTAACAAGAAACCTGAAAAGTTCTTTGAAAGAGAGGCGGAAAAGAGGTCACAAACGCGCCTACAGGTACATTGATAGTGTGTGCAGAGGTGACACTGCAATCCAGAGAAATACCGCGCGTTTTTCCCTCCCTCCCTGCACCTCAGGGCGAAAAAAACAAGCACAAATAGCAGGTTTGGAAAAACCTCCGAACCTGCAAAATCATGTTCAGAAACTTGCCCAGGTTCGGCGCGTTCGCGTTTGGGTTCGGAAAAAGCTGGTTCGGCCCCTTTTTGGCCCCCGAACCTGAACGCGAACCCGAACCTGAAAGCAGGTTGCGAACTTTTGGTCACACTGCCGTCCACAAGTATGGTGATCAGCGGCAGCTGCAGATAGTTTGGAGTGGACAGGGAAGAAGGGCTGGAAATGAGCACCTGAGCCTTCAGCACCCTAGCGGGATTGGCCAGCATGTGGGCCAGCGGCTTTGGCTCCTCCTTCTCCTCCTCTTTCTCGTCATTCCTAGCAAGAGTTAGAGGCAAGTGATAGATAGAAGAAGAGGGATGAGAACTTGGCAGCTCGGGCCTTGGGGGTGATGCTGAGCACGGCCGTCTCCACCCTTTCCTTTTTTTCCTTCTTCTTAGGTGGACGGTTTGCAGCGCGACACAAAGTCCAGCTTGGGCATCTCAAATCACTCTTCAATGGCCACTCAGATTGAAGAAAGCGGGATGGAGAATGAGGAGTGCTAGCCTTGAGCTCCTTGCTGAGGCCGATGAGCCAGCCAGCCAAGCGGGAGGAAAGATTAGCACACTCTTCTGCCACAAGAGGCAGAGGTATTTTGTTGTAGTGAGTGAGTGAGTAGGAAAGGCAGCGAGAGGCAAGGCAACAATTCTTTGCGCGAGCCTGTGCATCGCACAACAGACGCCTCTCACACTGCCCCATCCAGTGAGTAGCATTCCATTCCATTTAAAAATGAGATGGAAAAAAATGGATCCTGGGTTTTGGTTTTGCATTTAGTTGGGCATTTCTATTTAGGAAATGCATGGAAATGAATGAAATTCCGGAGGGTAAATTCCATTTCCATTTTCCAGGTATTTCATTTCCATGTGCTACTCCATACTTTTCTTCGGGTCCCATTTTCTGAGCAAAAAGGCAATGGCACTTCACCAAAACAAGGCACCAAAAAGTGATTGAGCAAAACAATCATGCGACTACTGGCATCTGAATCAACTGTAAAGCTTCAAAAAGACTGAGATTTGACCTTGCAAGCGGGTGGCCTGTGGCCGTGAAAGCGTGGTGGATGCAGCAGAGGCTGGCCATTGCGCTCGCGGAGATGCTGGATGGCGAGGTTGATGTACTCAATACTAAGTCCGTCCAGAGCGAGGTGATGTTTGCAGGGAATCAGTGGCTTTTCAATTCTTCCCTTTAGCTTTCTGCAGTCTCACAGTCTCATGTTTTGTCAACTTTGTTGCCCCACATTTTGCTGTTTCAATATTGCCGACAAAAAGAAAAGTCCGGAAAAAATCACGAAAAGGAATAGCTTTTTCATTTCATTTCACTATCATTTCCATCCATTTAGGTCAGCACCTGGAATTCACCTAGAAATGCAATGGCAAGGTGGAGATTCGCCCTACTTGGAAATGTAAATGAAATGAACCGAAATTTTTCCAGGTGCTTTTCACTGGCCCCATCCAGGGCCTGCCTTCTTGCCGCTACATTTTCTCCAACCTCATTCAACCACACCGGTATCACAACTTTTTGTACCCAAGGACTTTTCGGCACCCGACTTTTCGTACCCGATTTTTTGTATCCCATACTTTTCGTACCCTAGACTTTTCGTACCGAGACATTTCGTACCCAAGGATTTTTAGCAGGGGATTGCTGTAGATGGGCCTGGGCTTGTTGACTGTGGGGAGAGGAGGCTGGGCTTGTTGATGATGGGGAGAGGAGGCTGAGGAGGGGGCTGCTAGAGATGTAATTTGACATGTACAATTGTCAAGGTGAATGCATTAAAATAACTTTACAAAATATCTATCATTTTTTCGATTTATGGCAAACAACCTAGACTCTTGATGTATCAATATGTAATACCGGGGTGGAACGAAGTCTTCACCAATATTAGTATAATAAATATATATAAAAAAGTCTAGGGTACGAAAAGTCTGGTAACGAAAAATCGGGTACGAAAAGTCGGGTACGAAAAGTCTTGGGTACGAAAAGTCGTATAACCCCCACACCGGCTAGCGCATTTCATGAGCTTGAATGCGAAACGCGATCGGGGCCCAGTCTATGGCTTAGGCAGTCTGTCCCCAATGACTGGTCATTAGCCGGCCTGGGAAAAAGCGGCCAATAGAAAGTGCCCCCCCCCCCCTGCCCTTCTCCTTTTATTCCTCTCTGAAGCTGTCTGCTCTGTCACACTCCAGGCGTCTTTTCTGAGGCAGCACTTCTGAAGGCTGTGCCCGGAAACTATCCCAGCATTTGCTGACTCGGTAAAAACTACATCCAATTGCTCTGAGCCTCTGAGAATAAACCAGTAAAGGGAAATGAGGTTGAGCAATGGAGGAGTGCATGGTCAACAGCGCAACAGAGGCGCCAAACGTCAGCAATGGTTCCAGCACTCGCTCATTCCGCCCTCTTCTACTCACCACTTACTTGCAAGCAAACAATGCTCCCGGAAAGCGCATAGGCATAGGCATCCGCAAAATATGTCCAATAGCAAATGCCGAATAATACCGCAGCAATATTCCAACAACTATAATACCATCTCTCAAATACTCAAAAAAATAGTGGGGCAAGAAGGCAAAAGGTTCTGGCAAACTCTACAAGCGCGGCGCTTGGCGGGCTGGAGCTGGGCCAGATTATCCAGAGATTATTATTATTCCAGAGCTCTGGGGGCTCCGGCTCTGCCCACTGCTCCCCGCCCACTGAAAGCCTCACTCCTCTTCCTCTCTCTGCCTCTGCCTGGAAAGGAGAGGGGGATGGAACGAGGGACGAGGTCCACCAACTCTTCCTCGACGCCGGCTTTGCGGTCTTTGAGGAGGATGTAGTTGTCCTTGAGGAGGGGGGGGGCACTTTCTATTGGCCGCTTTTTCCCAGGCCGGCTAATGACCAGTCATTGGGGACAGACTGCCTAAGCCATAGACTGGGCCCCTATCGCGTTTCGCATTCAAGCTCATGAAATGCGCTAGCCGGTGTGGGGGTTATACGACTTTTCGTACCCAAGACTTTTCGTACCCGACTTTTCGTACCCTATTTTTCGTTACCAGACTTTTCGTACCCTAGAATTTTTTATATATATTTATTATACTAATATTGTTGAAGACTTCGTTCCACCCCGGTATTACATATTGATACATCAAGAGTCTAGGTTGTTTGCCATAAATCGAAAAAATGATAGATATTTTGTAAAGTTCTTTTAATGCATTCACCTTGACAATTGTACATGTCAAATTACATCTCTAGCAGCCCCCTCCTCAGCCTCCTCTCCCCATCATCAACAAGCCCAGCCTCCTCTCCCCACAGTCAACAAGCCCAGCCCCATCTCCAGCAATCCCCTGCTAAAAAACCTTGGGTACGAAATGTCTGGGTACGAAAAGTCTAGGGTACGAAAAGTCTGGGTAAGAAAAATCGGGTACGAAAAGTCGGGTACGAAAAGTCCTGGGTACAAAAAGTCGTGATACCGGTGTGGTTGAATGAGATTGGAGAAAATGTAGCGGCAAGAAGGCAGGCCCTGGATGGGGCCAGTGAAAAGCACCTGGAAAAATTTCAGTTCATTTCATTTACATTTCCAAGTAGGGCGAATCTCCACCTTGCCATTGCAATTCTAGGTGAATTCCAGGTGCTGACCTAAATGGATGGAAATGATAGTGGAAATGAAATGAAAAAGCTATTCCTTTTTCGCGATTTTTCCGGACTTTTCTTTGTCGGCAATATTGAAACAGCAAAATGTGGGGCAACAAAGTTGACAAAACATGAGACTGTGAGACTGCAGAAAGCTAAAGGGAAGAATTGAAAAGCCACTGATTCCCTGCAAACATCACCTCGCTCTGGACAGACTTAGTATTGAGTACATCAACCTCGCCATCCAGCATCTCCGCGAGCGCAATGGACAGCCTCTGCTGCATCCACCACGCCTTCACCCACAGGCCACCCGCATTGCAAGGTCCAATCTCAGTCTTTTTGAAGCTTAACAGTTGCTGTAGATGCCAGTAGTCGCATGATTGTTGCTCAATCACTTTTTGGTGCCTTGTTTTGGTGAAGTGCCATTGCCTTTTTGCTCAGAAAATCGGGACCCGAAGAAAAGTATGGAGTAGCACATGGAAATGAAATACCTGGAAAATGGAAATGGAATTTACCCTCCGGAATTTCATCCATTTCCATGCATTTACGAAATGGAAATGGAAATGCCCACCTAAATGCAAAATCAGAAACCAGGATCCATTTTTTTTTAATCTCATTTTTAAATGGAATGGAATGCTACTCACTGGATGGGGCAGTGTGAGAGGCGTCTGTTGTGCGATGCACAGGCTCGCGCAAAGAATTGTTGCCTTGCCTCTCGCTGCCTTTCCTACTCACTCACTCCCACTACAACAAAAGACAATACCCTCTGCCTCTTTGTGGCAGAAGAGTGTGCTAATCTTTCCTCCCGCTTGGCTGGCTGGCTCATCGGCCTCAGCAAGGAGCTCAAGGCTAGCGCTTCCTCATTCTCCCATCCCGCTTTCTTCAATCTGAGTGGCCATTGAAGAGTGATTTGAGATGCCCAAGCTGGACTTTGTGTCGGCGCTCCGAACCGTCCACCTAAGAAGAAGGAAAAAAAGGAAAGGGTGGGGACGGCCGGGTCTGAGCATCACCCCCAAGGCCCGAGCTGCCAAGTTCTCATCCCTCTTCTTCTATCTATCACTTGCCTCTAACTCTTGCTAGGAATGACGAGAAAGAGGAGGAGAAGGAGGAGCCAAAGCCGCTGGCCCACATGCTGGCCAATCCCGCTAGGGTGCTGAAGGCTCAGGTGCTCATTTTGCAGCCCCTTTTCTTCCCTGTCCACTCCAAACTATCTGCAGCTGCCGGCTTGATCACCATACTTGTGGACGGCAATGTGACCAAAAGTTCGCAACCTGCTTTCAGGTTCGGGTTCGCGTTCAGGTTCGGGGGCCAAAAAGGGGCCGAACCAGCTTTTTCCGAACCCAAACGCGAACGCGCCGAACCTGGGCAAGTTTCTGAACATGATTTTGCAGGTTCGGAGGTTTTTCCAAACCTGCTATGTGTGCTTGTTTTTTTCGCCCTGAGGTGCAGGGAGGGAGGGAAAAACGCGCGGTATTTCTCTGGATTGCAGTGTCACCTCTGCACACACTATCAATGTACCTGTAGGCGCGTTTGTGACCTCTTTTCCGCCTCTCTTTCAAAGAACTTTTCAGGTTTCTTGTTAGGTTGAGTTGATGGCGCTTGTGGGCGTGGAGGAACGAGGCCTTTTCCCCAGTCCGGCTCCTTGATGGGGGCGAAGGCGGTGTCGCTGAGCTTGGGCAGCTGGGCTGGGCCGGGCGGGGGCGGGGTGCTGAACTTGAGCGGCTGGGCGGCGTGGGCGGGCGGGCTGCCAGGTGGGCTGCTGGCCAGGGCTCGTCCTTGTTCCTTGTCCTCGTCGTCGAGGTTCTTGTCAAGGGCGTTGATGCAGTCCAGGATGCTGTTGTTCAGCTCCATCTCCTCGCCGTCCAGCATCACCCGGCTCTGCATCTTCTGGAGCGTCAGCCTCATCTCCGTCACGCGTCCGACGTGCATCTTCCTTGGGCTGGCCTTGGCTTGAGCTGAAGAGAAGGTAGAAGGTAGGTCGAAAGTGAAGAGCTGAGGAGAATGAGGTGCAGCCTTAAACCACGGCCTAGAAATAGGGGAGGATGGGGGAAAAAAGGGTGCAAGGATCCATTCCCAGAGTGTATATGTGCGCGAGGAGCAGACACTAGGCTTCTACAACGGAGGCGTCGCCTTTGCTGACTCTGCACAAATGTGAGCACATGACGATGGCCTCCTTGGTGGCCTAATGTATGGTAGTAACACCCCTGAGACCCTCTAACTCGCGCAAATTCAAAAACCAGTAAGTACCACCACTTTTCGGGGAATTTTTTTTTAAAAAACAAGTTTGCAAACCTATGAAACTTGCCAAACTTGCTCAACCGTTCGGAAACCTGCTTTTGGAGCAGGTTCGCACCCGAACCGTGAGGCTGGGTCGCAAGCCGAACGGCAACTAGCTTTAAAGCAGGTTCGGGCCCCGAACCTGCATTCCGAACCTGAGGCAGGTTCGGGTTCGGGCGTTTTTGGCCAAACTTGGACACACTGGTGGACGGGCGCTACAAGATGGCTGCGCCAAGCAACGGCGGTATCATCCTCCTACGCGACCTCAAGTCTGGCACCGAGGAGCAGTTCCTGGACCCCGTCCCTCGTTCCACCCCCTTCCGCTCTTTTCCTCTCAGGCAGAGGAAGAGGAGTGGGGGTTTCAGTGGGGGGCGAGGAGGGTGAGGAGCCGGCTCCAGAAGCCTTCGACGACGATGACGACAACCTGGGAACGGTTCAAGTGCCGCAGTTGGTCTCCCTTCTCTCCGAGTCCCACGTCCCCGAGACTCGCTGCGGCGTCGCCCTCGCACAGTGCCAAGTTCTCCTCCTCCTTCTTTCCTTCATTTCTAGCACTTCCCTCTTGCTCCTGCTAGGAAAGACGAGAAGAAGGAGGAAAAGGAGAAGTCAGAGCCGCTCTTCCACATGCTGCCCAATCCCGCCCGTGTCATGAAGCATCAGGTGCTTATTCCCTCTCTCTCAGCCCTTCACCACCGCCCATCCTGCCCATATTGTAGCTTCCGCTGATGCGCACAACGGTGCAGAACCGTTATGCGGCCGTGAAATCGCTGAGCAGCGGCGGCATCATCCTCCTCCGCGATCGCAAACCCGGCGCCGAGGAGCTCTTCGTGGACCTCATCCATCGTTCAATCCCCCTGCGCTCTTCTCCCCTCAGCCACACAGGAAGAGGAGTGGGGGTTTCAGTGGGGGAGGAGGAAGGCGCGGAGCCGGAGGCCTTCGATGACGGCGATGAAAATCTGGCCGCCATTGTGCGCATGGCCCCGCCGCCCCTCTTCCATCCTTCCCCAGGGCGTCTCTTGTAGAGTTTGCCAGAATCTTTTGCCTTTCTTTGCCCCCCTTTTTTGCCGTAAACAATTAGGAATTGAGAGCTGTCTCGGGATTTGGCCTAGCTGAAGTGGAGTTGGAAATATTTTGCGGATATCTATGCCGAAGAGCTTTACGGGAGCATTGTTTGCTTGCAAGACATGGATATATTAATATAAATTAACATGAAGATAAAGTGATACAGTAATTAATTTAGAGTCACAATGATGATTTTAAAATTATTCTCAAAATAGTGAAACTTCCTGGAAATTTGAACGAAATTCTAGTCATGTTTTGATCGATATTCTTTGCTGTTAAGTGACGATTTTTGTCTATCGCATGAATCGACAAGGCAAGTAAAAGGCTACCCCTAGGATAGGAAGCCCCTCTTTTCATCAACACGTGCTGGCTAGGGGGGTGGCATAATACCCCGGCGTCCTGCGTGCTCATTTCCTGCTGATGCATGTCAATAGAAATTGGCGTAGACGAAGAGTGCGAGAAGAGATAGGAAATCCGCAACGATCCATTTCGATATCCTTGAATCAATGTAAGCCCTCACCATTCTGCCTCAAAGCTGAATTGCTTAAAAGTAAACGTTTCTGAGTTGGGAGGTGGAGACCCCGAAGATAATTTACAGAACCAATCTAATTTATCTCTCCAATCCCAATCCACAGTGGTAATCATTATTGCTCTTTCTCATAATTTTGTAATTAGTAATTGCTTTCAGCAATTGCATTTTTGTGTAATTTTTTTCAGGATACTAACTTTTCTCCGATCACAAATTGCGCGTAGAAATATTGCTTGGCAGTGCCTGGTGCAATGCGAAGAAAGCCAAAACACACCGCCCAAACACGCAGAACCAAGGCATTCGCTCCATTTGCCTTTCGTTTAGAATTCTGGAGAGCAGTCTCCAAAATATGGAATGTGAGACGGAGAAGATGGCAGTACCTGAGCGCTATTGCTCCCCAAGTGAAACAGCCAATTTCCGTCTCATCGTGAGAGGATCAGACGCTTCAGGTCAGCCGAGGTTCAGCTCTTATCATATTTTTCTGCTTTACTTCTGTTTTTTTTGTTTTCTGTTTTCTTTCTGTTTTCTCACACTTTCAATGTTCGTCTACATGTAGGAAACGTTGGGAAGACGACAGCGAAACCCTCCACCGACACCTGTTCGGACCCCACACAGAAGCTGAGGAAAGCAGTGCTAAGCTCATCGGAAAAAGGTGGCGCTTTTTCGCTCTCTCCAAATTGAGTCTACCATAAACGCCTCCTGAATTTGAATTGCAGCTTGGGCAATGTACTGGTGTTTCTGGGCTGGTTTGATCGCGTGGAGGTGGAGCGGGAAGAGGGAGTGAAGTTCAATCGAGTGGGCAAGCCTCTGTTCATCTCCAACCAGGACCTGGAACCACTCGCCGATCTGGCTCGTGAGTGGCAGGTGGAGACGCTTGAGGCCAATCTCCACGCCGTCTTCATTCAATCTCTTCATGGTTCACTTTACAATTACCATAGTAAAACCTAGTTCATTTTAACGCGGGTTTTTGAGAGGGAGCACGAATGGAAAACTCCATGGTTTTTTGACCCCCCTTTTTTTATGATAGGGATATCGAAAGTACAATATGTGGGAAGTAAAATTCATAAATATACTTGGTGTCAAAACTCAATATCCATGGCAGGACAGCTCTGACAAGTTGTAGGTCGGAAAATTTGAGTTTTTGGCGATTTTTTTCATAAAACTCAAATTTCAGACCCATTTTTATGCTAAAAGTACCCATGTTGGGTATCGATCGATTCGTTTACATTAGCTGCATACAACTATGACAAAAGTTTTTAAAGTTTTTACCAAAAAATTTCATATTCTATCAAAAAACCAAATATATGGGATAAAATGAAATTTTGAAGATTCACGAAAACTTGACTTTTCTCAAAATTTTTTGGTTTAAAATCTGGTTTTTGACTTCGCCATCGTATTTCTCGCAAAATTCTGGTCCAGAAAATGTGTTCAAACTTGCCAATAAGGGGTGGCCCAAATGAGATATAGACCCAAACACGACGAGAACCAGAAAAATGCCCTATGTTATAGCATAGGGCATTTTTGCTGATGTAAAATTTTGATGCTAAAAAACCTAAAGCTTCTTTAGGAACACGAAACTGCTCAATTTCCTTTTGTGAGCTTATCAACGTAAGCCTTAGGCAGGTACTTGGCCAAAAAAAATGCAGGGTTTTAGTTTATATGCATCAAAATTTATCCAAAGTGTACGGACAGGTCGAGAATTTGCCCTATGCTATAACATGGGGCAAAGTTGACCGAAAATTTTTTGCCTTGAATTTAAATTCCAAGGCCCTAAATAGATGCTCTGGTCTCAAATACACCTAAAAATATCATTCCTATGCCCAATTTCATCATATTTTGAGATTAAGTGCTTCAATGTTATTTGTTCGAATTGGTCCCGATGAGAAAACCTACTAAGAGATCATGTTTCAAAATATGATGAAATTGGGCGTGGGATGGTATTTTTAGGTGTATTTGAGACCGAGCATCGATTCGGGCCTTGGAATTTAAATTCAAGGCAATTTTTGGTCAACTTTGCCCCATGTTATAGTAGGCCTCGAACTTGCATTACACTTTGGATAAAATTTCATGTATAACTAAAACCCTGTTTCCAAGTACCTGCCTAAGGCTTCAGTTGATAAGCTCACAAAAGGAAATTGAGGCATTTCGTGTTACGGAAGACGGGGGGTTTTTTAGCATCAAAATTTTACATCAGCAAAAATGCCCTATG